>APFE030750625.1:4451-62866 GCA_000404065.3 Pinus taeda | reverse complement strand
CAACCTCCTTTACATTACATAAATGAACAATTCTTGGATGATACAAATGAAAAGACCTCCTTTCTATATATAGGAGTCTAAGGGGTCATAACATAATCAGAGCCAACATAACAATAATAATGTAAGAGCAAAATAATAACAATAGTGGGCTTCTATGGGGCACAATAGTAACAATATGGGCACTGCATGGGTACATCAATATAATAAGTCGGTTGTACTAATAAAAATAAGGGGTTACACTAGTAGTATAGGGGTCTAACATAACCCAAGTATTGAATGGCTTCGATACTTCCCAAAACCATGGATGGCTTATTCTAATAAGAATACTCTGGAACAATCAGTCAAAAGGATTATTCCAATCAAAATACTCCTAGAATAGTGAACCCTTGCAAAATTTCTACAACGGCTCTTGTATTCCCCAAAATGTTGGATGACTTATTCCAATCAAAATACTCTAGAATGGTGAACCCTCGCGGAATGACTGGAATAACTTCGATACTTCCCAAAACCCTGGATGGATTATTCTAATCAAAATACTCCTAGAATGGTGAACCCTCACAAAATGGATGGAATGGCTTTAGTACTTCCTAAAACCCTGGGTGGCTCCCAAGCAGAAGCCTTCGAAAAGAAAGAAAATACCAGTAAATGAACTAGGGTAAAAAACATTGAATGAAATAACAAGCTTGTAGTTTCCCTAAGGGCTCTGACTAGGAATAAGAAATGAAAAGACTCAATACTCCATTCCTTTTTCCACAGGACTCTATGCTCCAATTGTTTTTCCATAGGGATCAATGCTAAAAATGGCAGAACAATTATTTAACCTAGTCAAAACTTAATTTTAATGTTATTTTTATATATAATGATTTATATATTTTAAGGTGTTATCTACTAATGATCCAGACTTATGTAGGAACAAAACATAATATATATATATATATATAGATATAGATATAGATGCAACAAAAATAAATCTTTATTTCATTAATATCAAAGAACTGAAAGATTCTTACATACATAATGTAGATAAACTAGCTTATGTGATGGTAGCTTACATTTAACAAGAGATGTGGTGATTTCATGCCTCTAAATTGGTTACAATGAGGATCGAGGGACTTCTTATTATTGAACAACAAAGGAAAACCCTAAAAATGAAAAAATGTAACCTTAGGAGATGGAACTCAAAGAGTTTGTGGGCCCCGTTGGGGTTAGTTGGAAATCCAACTTCCCGGGGTTGTAACTCGGTCATATGATATCTATTTGGAGCATACAATACCTTGTTATAAAGGTCTCCCTGACTGCTAAAAATAATAAATTGTTCTATAATCAAGGAAATTGTTGAAAACCAGCTGGAGGTTCCGTTGGAATAGGTGGGTGGGCACCAATATCCATTTGGATTAGTTCTCTTCCCTTAGGAATGATCCAAATTTAAACAAGAATGCAACAAATTACATATATTACCATAAATATAGAGATGCAGCAGAAATAAAACTTCTTTTGATTAATATCAAATGATGAAATATGCTTAGAAACAGTATGGAAATGAGACTAGCTCGGTGATGGTAGCTTATCTATGAGAAGAGATGTGGTGGCTACATGCATCTGAACTGTGTTACACTGAGGCTCAAGGGAATTTTTATTACTAATCAATAAGAGGAAACACTAAACAACCAAACCCCTAACCCGAGGAGATGTAACACCAAGAGTTTATGGGCCCCGTTGGGGTTAGTTGGACAACCAACTTCCCGGGGTCATGACTTGGTTATATTATCTCCGTTTGATGCGCATGATAACCTGTGTTATAACTGTAACCCAGAAATATATGATAATATAAATAAACCCAAGAATAATAAGATCGAAATATAGATAGAAATGTTTCTTTATTGATATCAAAACCCTTAAGGTAGGGAAACACCATACATTCACTCCTTAAGGAAGGAGAACACTCCACATGCCATATGACTGTTCATACAATATTCTTTCACCTCTCCATGTGGAGTCTCTAGCCTCTATATAGGCCTCATACATATAATACCATGGGTGATTACCATGGTTCCCTCATACCATCGAACTAATACCATGGGCCCATTACATTATTACTAACTACTTGTGGTCCCTTACATGATATGGGTTAACCACCTTATTTATTACTATGGCCCATCCGATTATTACATTATTTCCTTGGGTAGCTCCCTTTGTACCCCATATTATCCCCCCTAGGTATATAACATTCCACCCCCCTTAGCATGTTTCATCCCCGAAACATGGGAGGAACACAAATAATAAGATCTACTCAAAAGAGTAGTCCACTGGTACCATGCACGTGCATCTAGCCATCCAAGAGAAAGGTGAACCCTCGATCTCGCTGGTGCCTTGCTCGCTTGAGATGGAAGTTGACTGTGGCAGCTCTTTTGTGTTGATATGTAGTAGTTGGATCTTCACTCCTCTCTATCTGTCATACGAGGGTTGTTGTCCCTGTGGCTAATTGGTTTCCATCTTGTTGGTTGTTGTCTTGCAGGGTGATGTGGGTGATGATATGTTGAAGTTTTAACCCATGGTGTCTCTTTCTTTAATTCACCCCTTTGTGGTGCTTGCTATGGTGTCGTATCTTCCAATATTACTTCAACCACTGAGCCCTCATCTGATGTATCAGCACCTGTAACCTTTTCTGCTTTAGCCTCTATTTTTGTTTGATTATCGATCATCACTGGCTCATCATCTAATAGGCCAGTGCCTAGAACATCTTCTGCTTCAGCTTCCTTGGACTCTACCTATTTATTAATGGAAATATCATGTAACGTAATTTTCTTCTTTTTATACCAGAGCTTCAAGAATTTCCTCTGCACATTAATATTGATAGTACCCACTGATTCAATCCAAGGGTATCCCAAAACAACATCCATGTTATCCATATCTGAAGTATAAAAATCACCATGCAACACATACTTATCCATAGAAAGCTTCAAATCCTTATAAACTAGAACATCCTCATCATCAACCTGTGTGTTTTGAATGTGTTTTGCTGGAACTTGCAATTCTTTTTCCAAATTAACATTGATAAAATTATGCTTGCAACTAGGATTTATAGAAACAATGATCTTCTCCTTCTGAATCAATGCATGAACCTGCAATAAGGAGATACCAGCAGCAAATAACCCTTTAGGTTTCTTGGTTTCCTTCTTTCTTGTAAAAATACAATCTTTGCTAGGCTGTGTGTCTGTATGTGTGAGCTTATCCACAAGATTAGATTTTCGATCAAAGTGGTCTATAAGAGCTTTTTTGAATGTATCCCAAGTCAGGAGCCTTCCATAGCAACGTTGATGCCCTTGCCACCATTGTCGTCTTTCATTGTCCAAGTACAGTGTTCCCACACTCAGCTGAGTTGCATCATCATAGACGTAATCCAATTTTAAATATTTCTCCATTTGTGCTAGTCATTTGGCTAGATGAGAGCCATCAAATTTATACAAGTCCTTCAAATTTTGATCTAGGCCCGCCATCACAAAAAAATATTGGCGAAATTTTGAAATGGTCACAATTCCGTCAATATTGCTCACAATATCTATTATGACCTGTTTTTTGAAATGGAATAACCATTCTTCATCAACCCATGTGATAGAAATCCTGATCCAGGCACTGGAATTTTAGATCTGCACTACAACTCTCCCACCGTCACAAAAAATTACTGAAAAATAGTTGATTTTAAATCAGCGATATCTCCCTCATCTGGACTCTGATTCGACTAATTGTTTTTTTGAAATTGGGTATTTTTTCACAAATAATCCATATCTACAATAATATTTTTTCAAATATTGCACCAGGACGTCCAAATCTATGCCATAAACTCGCTGCCCCGAAAACTTGTCTGCAACCCCACTAATTTTTAAATCAGTGATATCTCCTTCATCCGGACTCCGATTCGATTGATTTTTTTTTTAAATCGAGTATTTTTTCACATATAATCCAGATATAAAATTAAATTTTTTAGATATTGCACCAAAATATACAAATCTGATCTGCAAACTTGTCGCCCCTGAAATCCTGCAAAAAAAAAAAAAATATCCACTTTTGCCCAAGAAAGTGCCCGATACCACTTATTATAGCTCTAACCTAGAAATATATGATAATATAAATAAACCCAAGAATAATAAGATTGAAATATAGATAGAAATGTTTCTTTATTGATATGAAAACCCTTAAGGCAGGGCAACACCATACATTCACTCCTTAAGGAAGGAGAACACTCCACAAGCCATATGCCTGTTTATACAATATTCCTTCACCTCTCCATGTGGAGTCTCTAGCCTCTATATAGGCCTCATACATACAATACCATGGGCCATTACCATGGTTCCCTCACACCATCGAACTAATACCATGGGCCCATTACATTATTACTAACTACTTGTGGTCCCTTACATGATATGGGTTAACCACCTTATTTATTACTATGGCTCATCCCATTATTACATTATTACCTTGAGTACCTCCCTTTGTACCCCATATTATCCCCCCTAGGTATATAACACCCTGTTGGAAATATATATTCGAGGACTACGAAAGAAAAGGTTATTTTGCTAAAAAATTGGTGGTTGTAGATTACCAAAAAACATCGTTTAGGGCCTCAAAATGGCTCCAAAAGTTTAGGAACCGAAAAACTGCTAAAAATAATAAACTGTGCTACACTTAAGGAAATTGAAAAATTGAAAGAAACAATTGAGGGGGTCTAAGTGGAATTGGTAGGTGGCCACCAATATCCACATGGATCAAGGAACCAATGTTCCCCATTATGTGTAGAGCCTCCATGACGTGAGAAAATTTCTGTTGAACCTAGTACCTATTGAGTTGTTTGCACTGGTGAAGGAGTTTCCTTACTTTGACAACTTAATATAGTAGGATCCTCTGCTAGTGAGTGCTTGATTTGTGTGTCCATGATCGTATCATTTGTGGCATGTTCGATACACCATGGGTTGAGCTTTATTGGTGTCATCTACTCAACAATATCTTATGTGTCCAGCAATGGGGGAAAATATGGTTGTAGTCAGTCCACATTGAATATTGGATGTGGGCCAAGGAACATTGGAATGATGAGCTCAAAATAATTGTCTCCTACAACCTTAGTGATGGTGTAAGGCTCATATCAAATTGGGAGAAGCTTGTGATGGGCCCCAACAAGGTGCTCCTTTTGCAAATGTAACCAAACTTTTTCACCCACCTAAAACTTGTGTGGCTCTTGATGCTAATAATGATATTATTTGTACCTATAATTTTCCCTGTCTAATATGTCATGGACCTGCTAGAGGATGTGTTGAATGCGTTCAATGAAGATGGTAGCTCTGTTAGATTCGGATTGGACAAGAGCCAAATTTTCCTGAGTAGCTGCAAGTGGTATGACAACATCAATGGGACATAGTAGTTGGAATCCCAAACCCACTTGAAAGGGGCTATGGCCAGTTGATCTCTAGACAGCTCTCTTGTACCTATGCTAGACATAGGGGAGGCTTTTATCCCATTTGTGTGGATGATTCGAGTTGTACACGCATAGGGTGTGCATGATCATCTTATTGATGTCCTTTGTTTAGCCATCAGTTTTGGGGTGGAAGACCATGGACTTAGTGAGCTTGGTACCCAACAATGAGTAGAGGCTTGACCATAATGTACTTGGGAACCTATCAACCTCATCTAAGATAATGGAATGTGGGATCCCAAATTGTACACATATTCATTCAAAGAAGAGTTTGGCAGTGGCTTCTGCTACAATAGTCTTATTTTAGGCTACTAGAATGGCCATCTTAAAGAATTTTTCAACGACCATGAAAATGCATTCATTGCCATGCTTGGTAGAAGGAGGGCTTGACAAATAATCCATGGAGGTGGATTCTCAAGGCCAGGTAGGAGTAGGAAAAGGAGTATAAATGCATTTCTCCTTGATTGTAGGTTTGGAAATAGTGCAGGCAGTGAAATATCTAATGTAATTCCCAATATCTATAAAGGTTCAACCAATAAAAATAATTTTGCAACATTGCCATTATTGTTCCCATCCCAAAATCTCTCGTGACCCTATTTTACTACGCCTCATAAATCATTTTTTCATGCTCACTTGAAGTAACATAGAGGCATCCTAGGTGGAAAAATAGTGCATCCTAGAGGTGAAAGTATGGAACTTTCTTGTCTTCTATGAGAATCTGGTATGTAGTGGAAAATTCGGAATCACTCTTGTAAAGATGAGGTCATCCCAAAGTCTCATGTCCAGAAGAGTCAAGCACAGTGGTCACCGCCATAACTGACAGTTGGCTGAGGTAGTCTACAACATTACTAGTGTCACCCTTCCTATAATTCATGTTCAAATGGAACTATTGAAAATATGTGATCCAATTTTGATGCCGATAGTTCTACAACTTTCCTTGCATTTGTATGAACTATAGGGGTCGATGGTCTTTGTGGATGACCATTTCCTTCCCCATAAAGTATTGATTTCATTGTCTGCATACTTGAATAATTGAATACATCTCTTTATCACAGGTGGGATACTTTCAGAGTGTATCTAAAAGTGTGTCACTATGATATGCCAATAGATGCCCCTGTTGGGTAAGAAATGCACCAATAGCATAGTCAGAGGCATATGTCTCAATTTGAAATGTTTGTTGTAGGTTTGATAATATGAGAATTGGTGCATATCACATGCTTAAATATCAAGTGATATGAGAGAATCCAAACATGAATTTGCAATAGAAATTGGTAAGAACCAAAAAGTTGCAAAGCTCTGTTAGAGTGGTTGAGGCTGGCCAATCCCAAATAACTTACATCTTGGTTGGGTCCACATGCACACCCCACCCATCAATGACGTACCCCATATATTTAACCTGGGTAATACCAATAGTGCATTTCTCCAAATTGGAACACAATTTGTGTTGTCACGGGTTTTGGAGGAGTTGTCAAATATGATGTAGGTGCTCTTCCCAACTCTGGCTAAAGATTAAGATGCCATCCAAATATAGTACAACAAACAAATTGGTGAAGGGCCAAAAGATGTCTTCCATCAACCTCATGAAGGTTGTGGGGGAATTTTTCAATCTAAAAGGCATGTCCAACCATTCAAAAATGCCCTCGGATTTGAAGGAAGTCTTCCACACATCGAAGGGTTTGATTGACACCTGGTGATAACCAGACTTAAAATCAATATTGTTGAAATATTTAGCCCCCTTGAGCTAGTCCAAAAGGTCATCAATCTCTGGTATTCGATACATATTTTGTAAAATGATCTTATTCAATGCCAAATAGTCAATACAAAGCCTCCAGGTACCTTCTTCTCTACCAACATGATCATGCTCCCATAGGGTGGTAATCTTGGCTTGATGTTCCATTTCTGCAAAAACTCTTCAATCTACCTCTCAGTTTCATTGTTCTCTAGAAGAAAGCATCGATATATCGTTCCATTAGGTAGTGGCACCCATGTGATCAAATCGATGGAGTGCTTGACCTGATGGTGTATCGATACTCCTGTGGGTGAGGTGAAGATGTCCCTATACTCCTCCACAACCTTTTCCATCTATTGTTATCGTGCAAAGGAGCCCTGTCTAGAGGCCATTGATGTGGCCACAATCCTCCTCTTGATCTGAAGGTGAATCATAAGGACGACAAATTCCCTTATCTGGGAAACGATCTTACTACATTGTTTAGCAAATATCAAAGAAAAGGTGGTAGGCAACACTACCTCTGGTATCGTGTAATTTTTTTTACCCAAAGTAATAATAATAGAACAAGGTCTAGATTCATATACATCATGACACTTCCATAGGTATGGTTAACCTAATAAAACATCATAGACTTCGAAAGGGGCAACATTGCAGAATGCCTCATCTACAAAGGGCTTGATGCTATAAAGTAGGCGACACTGCTAGCTGACACAAAGATCTTGCCCTTAGTGGAGCCATTCGATGGTGTATGACTATGGGTGTGGTGATGTTGGTAGATTCAATATATTAATGACCTTGGCTGAGATCAGGTCCTTTCAGCTCCCACTGTCAACGATGAATTGCACTGGTGAACACTTTACCAACATCTGCTAGTGGAGGAGGCACTACCCCTCCTTTGGATCTTCAGGTTCCACCCTTTAGAGCTTGGTGGTGGCTATTGTTGCAGTGGTTTCTATGTCAATTATCTAATTTCCCTTGTTGGTTCCCTTGTTAGGATCCAGCTTAGAATCATAGAATGCATCCATATCTTATTCTTTAGCTCAACCACGAGTGCCTACTTTGCACGACATTTATTCATGTTGTTAGTGGGAGTTGTAAGGAACTCACACCACTTTCCAGTGTCCTTCCTCGCCTTCCCATTATTATTGGCTTGCAGTTTCAATTATTTGTCTTGGGGCTCACATTCTGGCTCTGCTCTTTTCTCTGTGGCTTAGGGACACCTTTTCTCTACTTTAGGTTCACAAATCCAAAGTCTCACCTTTTCTTCTTGAAATTCTACTCAATCTTAGCAGCATATCGATAAGTTTCACTAAGCGAGGAGATTCCCAGGAACTTCGTTTCCTCTTGAATGTATTTGTGTAAAAAATTTCAGTACTTGAGCACGAGATGTTTCAAAAAATATTTGATACCAAACTATATGCACAAGGTATGGAAAATATTCATCAACTCATGCATATCTTGATCCCTTTGCTCCCACATTATAGTCCACTATATGTACTTGTCGTCACAACTCCCAAAAAGGTAATGTTTTTCCTTTATAGCATCTTGGAAAGGGTTCGAAGAGGGTAAAACTGAAAACAAAGAGGGTTCCTCGACATGTCTCTTATAATAAGTTTCCCACTAGTCCTTGACATGGAGGGAGGCTTTAAAGAGTGCAAAAGTAATCTTCTCCCTGTCGGAGAAATTATGGACAAGAAAATAATCTTGCAATAGATTTAGCCAATTACATAGAATATTTGCATCTATTTGACCTTTGAATATAGGGATATCGAAGTTAGTTTATAACTTGAAGGGGGTGGTGCCTCTGAAGTGACTACCAGATGAATATGTGTCACTAGTTGGCATCCGCCAAAGGATATGGGCAAAGTTTTCCATCATTTCATTCGTCCATCACTGAAGGGATTCTTTCTACAACAGTTTGATATAATCTCCTTCTCCCTCATCTTTATTTTCTTCCACCATGGGAGGTCGTCTATGTCAACAAGGTCGGTCTTACAAGAGTTCAACAAATTCAAGTCTCAATTCCTTGTACCCTAACCACGTTGGGGACATGCACAAAAAAATAGAGAAAGAGAAGAATGCTAATTTACCACTAATATGGAATTATGCAGGAAAAAAATAGAATACAAGTATAAACATAAACATAGAGATGCATCATAAATAAATCTTCATTTCATTAATATCAAAGAACTGAATAATGCTTACATCAAAATGAAAATAAACTAGCTTAGGCGAAGGTCGCTTATCTCTTAAAAGAGATGTGGTGGCTACATGCCTCTTAACTATGTGAAAATGAGGCTTGAGGGAATTTTTATTATTGAACAATAAATGGAAACCCCAAACAACCAAAACCCTGACCCTAAGAGATGGAAAGCCAAGAGTTTGTGGGCCCCATTAGGGTTAGTTGGAGAGCCAACTTCCCGAAGTCGTAACCTGGTCACATGATCTCTGTTTGGTACGTACAATACCTTGTTAGAAAGGTATCTATGAGTATTATAATATCTCTGATAGACCCTTGGGTACGGCCATGGCCTTGTTACAAACCTAAACAAAACGTCGTTTAGGGGATCAAAATAGCTTTGGAAGTTCAGGACCAAAAAAACTGCCAAAACTAGTAAATTGTGTTATAACCAAGGAAACTCATGAAACCAACTAGATGTCCAGGTGGAATAGGCTAGTGGCCACGAATATCCACCTAGATCAATCGAGGCCAAAAATTTTCCCGAAAAGCCATTTTTTACCGGAATCTGACTGTTTGTTTTTCAAAAATCCCAACCATAGGAGTGTCTAAATAACGTTTTCTTATGGTGGAATTAGATTCATAACCATGAAAAACCCCCAGGGCACCCAAAATCCTGAAGTTTGACAGTCTTAACCCATATATCACAATATTTCTACTCGATTTTTGTCAAAATGTCGCTGAAATTTCCACTATTTTTCGGCAAAAATTGTGGGCTCATTAGACTACTCTTATATTTTAATATTTTTTCTATAATATTATTATATGTTAAAAAACTTAACATATATAACTTAAAAGTTAATGTTTGTAATTTTTAAACTAGGTAAACTAATTTTTATTTTTAGATCTAACACTTTATTATATATATATATAATATATATAATAATTATTATATTATATATTATTATATATATATGTTATATATTATATTCATATTACCAGTTGGATTTGTTACTTTTCATAATTATTAGTATAACATGTTAAAATGATTCATGGTATTGGAATTTTAAAAGAAAATGAATATAGTTATGAAAAACTCTTTGTTGATGTTAAAAATAAATAAACTGGTCATGAGAAAGGTTGAGTTTGTTACTCATTAACCAATCCTATCTCATACACTTGAAAATGAGAAATTAAATTTGTTAACCATATTGGATCGCCAAAATTCCCTATGATGACAATTTTTCCATCAATTTCTACCCATGAGTGGGAATATTATGGTGATCCTAAAAAATATCATTAAAAAATTACAAGTCCTTCAAAACTCAAAAAATGGGACACAAAATTATAGAAAATATTCATGGTATTAGATATAATAATCAATTTATAATTTACCAATAATTAAGAAGGATATATCTAATTATGATTTTGCATATAATAGCTACACTGACCCTTTTCACTTTCTAAATAACCTTCTTGTGAGGATTCAACAAAATCATTCAAAAAAAAGATGCCACCAACAAAATCCCTTCAATATTCCATTGTGTGTCCTAAAAAGAGAGCAATCCCAACTATGGAAGTGTTTTAACATCATTACATAATCATGGTATTAATCACATGATCACTTTTCCCAACCATCCTCAAGTTAATGGATAGGTTGAAAGCAAAAATAAGGTGTTTGAACAAATATTAACAAAAACAATGGCTATTAATTGCCAAGATTGGGCCGATAGGCTCCTTGAAGCACTATGGGCTTATGGTACCACTTGGTGTAATACCACAATATTTCCTCTCTCATGCGGAAAGAGTTATTTTTGCGGACAAACCTAACCTCCCTAGGAGTCTAAGACTCTCTAGTGACAAACAAACCAAACAAGAGCAATCCTTCTCTAAACATACATTATTCTATGAGAAACCAAGTGTTTTCCGATCTTACCTTAGGTCCAACGCTTGTTGTAGCAGTCCAGCCTTGCTGATCCAGATGAGCTCCTTCTTCACTTTAAGACCTGCATACACTAACAAAGCAAACGATTACATAACACCTGAATATTCATCATAAAACAAAGCATATTCATCACATAGACCAAGGAGTACATGAAATAATTCATTAACAACAAATCATTGGGAAGAATGGACTTATTTGTATTAAGGAAACAAAAAAGGAACCATTACAACCTGAGCCTTGGTGTTGTGCAAGCTCCTCCCAGGGTCCAACAAGAGATTTCCTCTACTTTGACAAGCTCACCCATTCCCAATATGGCAACAAGGAAGGATAGTGATCTCTCCTCACAAGTCAACAATGGAAGTCCTAATTCCAGCAGCATTTACCCTTTAGAATGTTCAGCTTTCAACCTCCCCTCCTTTGGCCCAATACCTATATTTATAGTATTCTAGAGGAGGTTATCAGTTCCAACATCAATGGGATACTCCCTCTTTTGGATGGGGTAGCTCCTCTCTTGATGGGATAAGCTCCTCTATCATAGGGATGCATGAACCATCTGGAGGCGCTCAATACACGTCAAAAACTCTTCTAGGAGGCTCTAGAAGTGACCACAAGTAACTTTTTAAAGATGAAACTCGCGCCTTTTGACCTTTACAGGGGTACGCACCCATCCTTTGGCTTACAGAGCGTACAAGTACACAGGTACAGTGTGTTTGGAGTGCATACACGCAGGCAAGGTAGAGAGAACCTGCGTACCCAGAGATAACATGTTTTTAAGTGACTTTCTCTCTTTTTGAAGTTTGACATGAAGAGCAGAGGTATGAGGCTTGACAAGGAGGATAATATGACTATTGATGGAGCCATATTAACTGCAGATAGTCATGGTGACAAATTTCAGTGTAACAAAATAGAAAAAATATAGAGATTGAACCAGGAAAAACCTTAAACGTCAATAATAACCTGACTCTTGAACAAGAGGAGAAGCTAGTCCAACTACTGAGAAAATACAAGGAAGCTTTTGCATGGGATTATCTAGACATGAAGGGAATCGATCCCCAGCTATGTACACACCATAGTTATATAGAAAAAGATGCGAGACTTATTCACCAACCCCAATGGAGACTTAACCCTCACCTGAAATACGTTGTGAAAGTTGAATTACAAAAACTTTTGGATGTAAACTTTATTTATCCAATCTCTTATAGCAAATGGGTCTCTCCGCTAGTGGTGGTGCCAAAGAAGAATGGAAAGTAGAGGATTTGTGTAGATTATAGAGAATTAAAAAAAACAACCCACAAAGACCATTTTCCCCTTCCATTCATTGACCAGGTATTAGATACATTAGCAGGAAAGAAATTCTTTTCTTTCTTGGATGGCTTCAGTGGGTACAATCAGATCGAGATTGCCCCTGAAAACCAAGACAAAACTACTTTTACCTGTCCTTAGGGAACGTTTTCCTACATAGTCCTATCCTTTAGCCTATGTAATGTCCCTGCCACATTTCAAATGGCCATCCTTAGCATCTTTTTAGATTTAATAAATGAAGGGCTCAAAGTATACATGGATGATTTCACACCATACGGAGATGATTTCGACCCAGCACTAGACACATTGGAAAAGGTGCTGCAATGATGTATCGCCATTAGGCTCTGCTTGAGCCATGAAAAGTGCTATATGATGATGACTAAAGGACTCATCCTAGGTCATTATATCTTAGTAGCTGGAATATAGGTAGATCCGGCCAAAATTCATATAATTTTGTTAATACCTACTCCTACCACACAGACAGAGGTATGCACTTTTCTTGGATTTTCTAGTTATTATAGGAGATTTATAGAACATTTTTCTCAAATATCCGCACCTCTATACGAACTAATAGGGAATGTTGATTTTGTTTCGACAGATAAATGTGATCGTGATTTTGAGGATCTGAAAAAGCTTGTGTCAACAACCCCAATGCTCAGAGGCCCAAATTGGGACCTGCCATTTCAAATTTCATCAGATGCTTCAGACACAACTATTGGAGCAGTCCTTGGGCAGGAAGAAGACAAAAAACCATATGCAATCTATTGCATTAGCAAGAATTTGTCTCCTACTGAGCTAAACTATACTGTTACTGAAAAAAGAATTTTTAGCTGTAATACATGCTGTAAATAAATTTAGGCATTATATCACTGGATATCCTGTTGTTTTATATATAGATCACTCTGCCATAAAATATTTAGCAAATAAACCAATTACAAATGGTATAGTAACAAGATGGTTGATTTTATTGCAGGAATTTGACATCACAATAAAATATCGACCTGGGAAAGAGGATCTTGTAGCTGGTTTCCTCTCACGAATGCCGAAGCCAGTGGACAAAGCAGCAGTCGAAGATCAATTTCTAGATGAACATTTATTCGTTGTTACTGTCAAGACACCCTGGTATGCTGATGTTGCAAATTATTTAGCAGTAGGAAAATTACCAAAGCATCTGACCCCCAATGAGCGAAAACAAATTGTGCAGTGTAGTACCCGATTTTCTTGGATTGGGGGCTACCTATTTCATACAGGGGCAAAAATGCACATCAGAAGATGCGTCTGTGAAGATGAAATATTTGACATTCTGAAAACCTTTCATGATGGACCATGTGGCGGACATTTCGCAGATCGAAGAACTGGTCACAAAGTTCTACAAATAGGGTATTATTGGCCCACAATCTTCAAAGACGCGAAGAAATTTGTTCAAGCTTGTGACAGTTGCCAAAGAGCGGGATGCCCTGGACAGTCCGAAGAAATGCCGCTGAACCCACAGCTAGTCATTGAACCATTTCAGCGTTGGGCATTGGATTTTGTTGGTCCGATCAACCCATCATCAAACCGGAAAACATATATTTTGGTAGCAATAGAGTATGTTACCAAATGGGTTGAAGCAGAGGCACTTCCAAGAGCTAAAGGGGATTCCGTCATTCATTTCCTATTCTAGATATTTGTGCGATATGGCCTCCCAAGAGACATAATCACAGACGGAGGACCACAGTTTGCAGGTAATAAAATTGCTGCAACATTAAAAAACTACCATATTCAGCACAATATTACCACTCTGTATCACCCACAGGCAAATGGCCAAGTAGAGAGCACGAATAAGGTAATAGAAGCAATATTAACAAAAACCGTTGCGTCACATAGACGCAATTGGGCTACAAGATTGTCAGAAGCCTTGTGGGCATACCGAACAACGTGGAGAAACACCACCTATTATTCACCATATCAGCTAGTATTTGGAAAGGAACCCATCTTTCCAATAAAGTTCAAAATACAAACGTTGAGAACAACACAAGAAGTCGGTTTAGATTTAAATGAGGCCCAGATTAATAGACGATAGCAGATCAACGAGCTAGATGAAATTAGGGTCTCTGCTCTTCAACATACTGCATTAATCCAACAAGAGAGAGCAAAATGGCATGACTCCCTCATAAAAAATAAAGTGTTCCACGAAGGAGATTGGGCACTCCTATACGATTCCAGGTTTCAGGATTTTCCGGGAAAACTTCAAACTCATTGGCTGGGACCATATGAAATCCAGAAAGTGCATGATAATGGCACCATTACTTTAACTACCATTGACAGATTTGGATGTACCTTTAAAGCAAATGGCCACCGAGTTCGACTGTACCGCAAACCGCTTACTCAGGAATCCTTCTACCAGCAACTCCGGGAAGATTCTAACATGCATATTCTGGCTGAGGAAGAAAAATTCCTCGCCTTTGGTTCACTAAGTAATTTGATTTCTTTTAAAATTTTGTACATAACTTTTTCTATTCTCTTTGTGTAAATTACTTTCTGTACATATTTCTGCATTTCTGCAATTGTTTACATTTTGCTGTTCCTTTTCGAAGGAACAACATTTTCACCGCTTTGTTGTTCCTTTTCAAAGGAACAACACTATTGCATTTTGTTGTTCCTTTCGGAAGGAACAAGATTTTCACCTCGTTTCTGTTCCTTTTCGAAGGAATAATACTTTTTGCATTTTGTTGTTCCTTTTCGAAGGAACAACATTTTCACCATTCTGTTGTTCCTTTATGACGGAACAACACTTTCATATTTTGTTGTTCCTTTCCGAAGGAACAACATTTCTGCCTCTTTGTTGTTACTTTCTGAAGGAATAGCACTTTCACGTTTTGTTGTTCCTTTCTGAGGGAATAGCACTTCCACATTTTTGTTGTTCCTTTCTGAAGGAACAACACATTCGCATTTTTGTTGTTCATTTCCGAAGGAACAACACTTTCTTTTTTTTGTTGTTCCTTTCCAAAGGAACAACACTTTCATTTTTTCTATTCCTTTCCGAAGGAAAAACTTTCGTTTTTTGTTGTTCCTTTCCGAAGGAACAACACTTTCATTTTTCTGTTGTTCCTTTCCGAAGGAACAACACTTTTGTTTTTCTGCTATTCCTTTCCGAAGGAACAACACTTTCGTTTTTTGTTGTTCTTTTCCGGAGGTACACCACTTTCGTTTTTGATGTTCCTTTCCAAAGGAACAACAGTTTCAAGCATGTTTTTTTTCCTTTTGCTTGCAGTTTTTGCGTGCAAATATTCTTTTGCTATCCCTCTAAAGAAACAACAGTTGTTCCATCTAAAGAACAACAGTTTTTGAGTGCATTTTTCTTCTTGTTTGTGTGTATGTGTGTTTCACCATTTAAAGGATTTTTGTGAGTGATGGTCATGTAAAGCACAACTATACATTTATGCAAGAATACAAAAACTAGAGGATACTGAAATCAGCAAATCAAAGAAAATTCGTTATCTTTAAAAGAAATAGCTTTGAATTGATAAGAGAAAAGAGGAAAGGACACAACTATTTATATCACTTTGTTGTCATTATTTTCACTAATACCAATTTGATTGATTATTTTTATCATGATGGTTCTTTCTAATCCCCATAATTCTCTTTGATCATTATTATTGACTAAGAATAAGGGCATATTTTTCTCTATTGAGATGTTCAGACTTCTTCCACCATCCCTACTCTTAAGGAGTGTTTAGCCACCCTCTGTATATAAATAGGAAAAGTGCTATATAAAAAAAAAAAACAAGAAAAAAAAATTGTATATCTATATGATTACTAACATGATTTGTCAAATGAAGGATAGGGGGTCTCATCAAGAGCTAGCCTACCATCATCCGGTTACCAAGCCAGCACAATGGCCTCCATTCTTACATTGCATAGCACTTTCCTAGGCATACACAAAGGATTATGGTTCCAAGGGTGAATTAAGCAACTCTGTCAAGGTTATGGACACCTGTGGGCAACAAAGCTCTGTTGATGGTATTGAAGTCATATTTCTTATACACCAATAGTCATTATAAACCCTTCTTCTTATATCTTTCTAGTGATTTCAAATGAGATTATGCATATAACTCTTTCGAACCTTTGATACATGAAATCATTTACAAATCAATCATGACGGTTGAAGTGGATAATGACTGCATAAGAACTTTCATTCATGTCCGCTGTCCTATCCTCCATTTTTCGCATCATATCATGACATTTCATATTTATTAGTGATTCCATCATATGCCTAGATTTCAGTAATCCACTTATTTTTGTAAACATGTCATATATCTATATGTTGTTCCTTTATTCCACTGTACGATTACAGTTCAACATGTTGCTCCTTTATTTGACGGCCGAGGACGACCTATCACAATTACAGGGGGGGCGCGGGTGATCTCCATAATTCACTGGCATATGTGTCAGCTCATTATTCGAAGGTATTATGACTTCACCAAAACTTGGGAATAACAAGCCTAATGGTATTGTGTTTCCCAATATGCATGGTTTACTGTTCCAATTCCATTTCCGTGTTTTTCTCTACAAAACTTAGCAGTAAGTTAAAAATTTGAACAACTTGTTGTTCCATCATCTTCTTTGTGTTTTCTTAACAGTGAGCTAAAAATTTGAACAGCCTGCTATTCCATCGTCGTCTCTATGTTTTTACAGTGTGCTAAGCGTGAATAAGATGGGAGGAAGATCAATTCGCAATGAGCCACAGTTGTTAATGGTCTCTGGCGCTGCACGAGAAATCTTAGCAAGGGCAGGATGGATAGCTTACCTTAACTGTCTATAGCGATCTAATGAGACTGTGGCAATCGAGTTTTTGTAGAATTTGCAGGAAAATCATTCCATGGTGAGAGGGAGACAAATAGCAGTCACAAATGACATAATTGCTGAAGTTTCAGGACTACCAGCAGTTGGACCTGTGTGGACTTTGAAAAAGGTGAGACTGCAAGATGCCATAACCATCTTCCAGGACGAAGGGTAGAACCTTACTTACAAAGGGAAAGGGGTCCTGCTAGCAACCCTGGGAGAGCCGTGGGCAGAATTGGTGAGACTTATCCAAAGCTACATCACTTGTGATGGTAGGAAAGACGTGGTAAGACCACACCATCTCAAACTTTTAGCCGTGTTAAAGACAAAATGCGCTGTGAATTTTCCTGCGTTCTTAAATTTTTTATTACATGATGTTGCCCGAAGTATGAGAAAATCTTGCCATGTAGAATCAATGGTAAGTCATCATGGGTTAATTCGATTGATAGTCATTTATAGTCTTGCCCAACAGCAGAATAGTTGGGAAGAATTGATTTTCTCGATAGATGGGGGACTAGCTTTGCCAGCCCCAAAACGAAAACATATTGCTAGCACATCGAGCAGACCACCGAAATGAAGACAATCTGTCAGATTAGCAAGGGGCAAAGGAATGCTGGGAAAATCCCAGGCGAACATTGCCAGCCTATGGAGATACATGATTCAGAAGATGAACAACCCCCACAATCTGAAGGTGGGGAGAACTAAGAATAATTAGAAGGAAATGAAGAAGAAGAACCGGAGGAAGAGACTGACCAATCGAGTCAGGAAGAAGGGGAGCAAATAGAGCAACTGCACAGTGAAAGTCCATTGCAAAACCCTCTACAAGAAGATAAATTCGCCCAAATTTTGGCCAATATGGGTGAGTATGTCCAACCTCACAGCCCACTCAACCCCCATACCGAAGAAGGGCCATAGGAGCACTCACCTCATGATAAAAGTGCATCTGAGGAAATGTGTGATGAGGAGGAAGAAGAAGAGGATCACTTTGCTCATGATAAGAGTGTATTTGGGGAGAAGAGTACTAAAGAGGAGGAAGAAGAACAATTTGTTCCTATTCAGAATACATCCGAAGAATTGCATGATGAAGAAGAGGTAGAAGAAGAAGTTGTCCAAGAGACAGCAGAACAAACCAGGGTTTCTACCCCTGAAAAACCTAATCAACAGAACAATGAAGAGTTGTTCCAAGAAGGAAACATGGAAATTGGCGAAGGCAAAGGTACAATGCCTGAAGTACAAATCCCAGGCCTGAGAAAAGAAATGACTGTTCCTTCTAAGAAAACAGATGAAATTAAAAAATTGTGAAAGTAACGACAGAGATTGCTTAACATAATTAAGAAACTTCGACAACAAATAAGAGTATTAAAAATGGGGAAGAACTCAAAAGGAAACTTTGGGGCAAAGCGTGCAGCCACCCAGGAAAAACCCCATAATAAAAAGACCAAGAAGACTCAAGTCAAACCTGTTAGTCATAATTGCAAGGAACAACATTTGGTTGTTGCAAATGCAGAAGCACAAACGGAAAATCCATCGGCCTGTGATAAGGAAGTCTAGACAGAGGCACTGTCCTCTAGTATTACGACCAACTGGACAGTCCGTGAGAAGGAAAATCAGACCATAAAGACTAGATGCCGCAATAAGGAGATCCAAGTAGATCTCCAACCCAAAATTGTCATGATTGATAATGACCCGAGGATAGTAACTCTGCGAAAAGACTTGGCACAAGCCTAACAAATGATAGAGAAACTCACAGAAGAAACTGTTACTCAAGAAAAATATCAGAAGTTACAATAGCAGCTAAAGAACGTCAATGCATCAGAAAGCCAAGCCTTCGATGGATGGCGAAAGGCAGAGGAAAGAGTAAAAAAGGTAACCCATAGACTAGACACAGTTATAAATCAAATGGATACCTTATGTTCTCTGTATACTGATGTTCTAGCATGTAGGGCACCCGCCAAAAACTATGCTTTGTTTTTGATGGAAAGATATTTACAATTGAAAATTAAGGCTGTCAAGGTAGGAGTGCCTATAGAGATAAAAACCATTGATGACTTCATAAACTGTTGTAAGCATTACGGGGTGAAAGTTCAACGATTTTTATGTGAATTTTATTTGCACAATCTTGTGTTAAATGGAGAAACAGAATAGAACCCTAGCCCTTTTGTGGGTGATGTCCAAATTCAGGCATTTATTTCTTTTGGTGTTAATCAGATAAAGTGGCTTAAAGCCTACAATGTCTTCCAAAGACAGGAGAATGGATTAGATCTATGGGTAAGGGGTGAACCTAGAGATCCATTGCAATTATGGAATAAACATAGGAGCCTAATGAGAACTCAGGGTGTGATCCAGACATTGGGACCTATTCACATAGCAGTCATCCGGCAAGGGGTAGAATACTTCTTAACCATCAAAGACCTTGCCATAGCAGCAGCCAAATTCCGATACAAGACTTCTAATCGGATATCCAAAACAGAGAACCATTCAATTATGAGAATTTTAAGCTAGCTGCTGACCGCTTGGTTATCTATGGTGACATCATATTGAGAGAAGGCCCGTCTTGGTTAGGCTGTAGGTTCCGAAGTCTAGTCATTTGGTATCATGCACCAGGATATAGAGCCTTATATGAATTGTCTAAAGGTCAGACAGGGCATATTTTTGAAATATTAGCCAGGAATCATGGTTGTAGACCACCAACTGAGAATCCTTCTCCAACCTATTCCCTAACTACCTTGCATCTCAATTAATGTGTTTTCATGAGGGCATGAAAAAAGGTAAGTAGGGGGGTGTGTTGAGCATTAGAAAAGGTATGTAATTGCCACTTATTTTGTTATCTTTTCCTTTAATTCATAACTTCTTTACACTATGAGATGGGCATATGATGAAGGATTATGATAAAGTTTAAGAGATTTGTGAGTAATGTAAAATGACTAATTATTACCTTTTTCTATTCAAAAAATGAAGAAAATGGAAGATCGCCATTTCAAAGGAAAAGACAAGGAAAAACCACCTGCTATCCCTTTGACAGGGAACTACATCCAGACAAGGCAATCCAGATCGGAGTGCATGAGCAGGGAAAAGGAAGAAGAAATACCATATCAGTGCAAGAGGACAAAGAGATAACTAAAAGATAACAATATGGCGAATCCCTCGGGATCCTTTGATCCTAAGGGATCGCTACCTTACAAATATTTGTATCTTTGGTATTTCCGCCTGGCCGCTATAAAAAGGGACAACGCTTCTAGCCTAGGGGGGTAGATTATTGTTGTTTTATAGAAGCTGTTGTTGCAAACTAAATTTTGATCATTGACTCTCTTTAAAGAGCGATGACTGTAACTCTGTTTTCATGATTAATACATAAACTTTGTTGCTGTTCCGTCTTTGATTCTGGAGTAACCACAACAATGCATCCCTGGAGGCTAAGGGCCCAGCCCTAGTGGATCACTTGCTTCTTGTACCATTATTTTCCAATTCCAAGTCGTTTGTGGTTTGATTTCTTTTACTTGCTTCATTCAATAATTTGTTGTTCCTCGTTATTTCGTTTACTGGCTTTGTTATATTTAATTCATATTTGAATAAAAAGGTTATCTTCTGCAACTGAAATGTTATATTGTTCATTCTAAAGTCGTATCACATTGTTGTTCCTTTACAGATTGATATTACTGTGTAATATTGCTGTTTCGTTACAGATTAACATTACTGTTCGTTTACAGAGTAACATTGTTGTGCATTTATAGATTGGTATTATTGTTTATTTAGCCACGGTTTACCTCTAAGTGTGATTTCTGTTCATTTGGATTGTCATTCCATTGTAACTGCAATCGCTATTCCTTTATAACCATGATAAATATTTATTATGCCAAAACTCAGATTACTGATTCCATCATTATAGATTCGTTGTGTGTTAACATTTGATTTAGTTAGCTGTGTGTTTACACTTGATTCAGTTTGTTGTTCAATATTTCATAGAATTACTTAAGTTTTCTGTTCCATTCTTGGTTTGTTGTTCAATTCATCTCCTAGTTAAAGATTGCTGCTTAATTCCTTTAGATTACGATTACTGCTTTATTCATTCCCGTAAGTTAAATCTTTGATGTTCAATATTTTTCAATAGATTAGTTGTTGATTCCCTTTTCTGTTAATTGAATTATCATTTCAAGTAATTGCTTTGGTGTGAATAGAATGATCTGCAACTGTAGTGAACATTGACTATTGTTGTATGGTTCCCAGATTGGAGATCTTCTCTTTGATTGCTTTGTTTTTGCATCAGTTTAGAAAGGAAAGAGTTATCATTACTGCATCCTTGACTGATGAGTGTTGTAGTTTCTTAAATGAATGATTTAGTTACAAAGCATTTCAATTTCTTGCCATTACATTTAGAGTTTGTTTTCAACATTTATTTACTTTTGTAAAAGCACTATACTACTAGCATTACTCTTGACAAGTGACCGCCTCATATTGAGTACACTCTTGAGATAACAAATCGTACCTAGATTGATAATTAATGTAGGGCAAGTAGAGGTTAAAAAGACCCTTTTTACTGCTCGACAGTCTCTACGTGAAGATCTCTGCCCCAACAAAATGACTCGAGGGTGAGTCACAATGTTTGTGTTGGGGGCTTATTGGGCTTGGGATCCCCCCCAAGGCAAGTTTTGGGGCTTAAATCCCAAGTTTTGACTAAGTCCATTGTAAAGACTCTACGATTTGAGGGTGCAGAGTGCAAAGCTTTAATAGAGTCATAGGGTTGTACGCCCTTACTTTTGTAAATGTAGTGTCGGTTTGAGATATCTATCCATGGTCCGCGGACCATGGGATTGTATAAATAGATCGAGGCTCTAAGTGTAAAAGATATCTAATATTCTAAGCATAGAAAGAAATCGATGAAGTAGTAAGTCGAAGTGTAGAGTTGTGTCTTTGGGTTGTAGAGTAGGAGAAGGCTCTACTGCTGAGTGTGAAAAGGCCCAGTAGTCCGCAGCTGAGTGCGCGGACCCCTGCAACTGAGTGCGCAGGGCAGGTCGAGTCTATAACCATTGGAAGCATTAATAAAGACAAGTTTTACCATATTTCTTTGTATCTTTTCCTGTTTTATGCATTATTTGGTATGAATTGCAAGTTTAATGTTTATTTACTGCGCGAACTTATATAAAGATGTTGAGTAAGTGAATAGAATACAAGATATATGTTTATGCGAAGAGAAATAACTGTTATAAGAAGATAAGTAAGATCCCTGGTGTGACTTAGGGAAGTAGTGCATATCATTGCTCCAACAGTGCGAAAGCCCCACAACCCCTGGTTATGGTTGCGCGAAGGCGAATATATCAGGGCGTGAAGGCCTCGCAGGCTAGGGAAGTGCGCAAAGTAACCTGTGCAGAGGTATTCGCAGTTGGACCAAATCAACCCCTCAGACATGTCAAGGGTGCAGAACCTAGTTCCACCATCCCCCCATATTGCTTCATGTGAGACCTCAGTCTGTGCTCCTTGGATTGTTGCCGAAAGGGCCAGTAGTATAGGGATTTGTTTGGCTAAATAACTCCAAACTTGGGTCAGGCCCCAACAAGCCAACACATGTGAGAGGAGTCTCCATGGGTTTGTTGCTCTCCATGTGGAACTTATTCAGTATCTCATTAGCATACTTGCCTTGAGAGACAAACAGTTCCTCATCTCCTTTCCATACTTCCATACCCTGAAAGTAATGCATGAGCCCCAAGTCCTTCATCTCGAATTCTATTGCAATATCTTCTTTGCAAGATTTTATCAGCTTTGCATCACCTATTAGAATCAAATCATTGACATATAATATTATAATCAACAATTGACCTTCAACCACAATATGGTAAAGGTTCTCATCTGCTTCACTTTTGGTGAAGCCCAACCCGGTGAAATAGCTGTCAATATTGGTGTACCAAGCACGAGGTGCTTGTTTTAGTCCATACAACGCTCGTTTGAGTCTACACACATGTGACTCTCTATTGAAGTTCTCAAATCCTTTTGGTTGCTCAATGTACAAGTCTTCCTCAATCATATCGTTGCATAATCTTGTCTTCACATCCATCTGATGTATCTTCCATCCCATCTATGTTGACAGTGCTAGAATAGATCTGAGTGAAGAGTACCTTGCTATTGGAGGAAAGGTCTCCTTGTAATCAATTCCCTCCACCTAAGAGAACCTTATGGCCACAAATATGGCCTTGTGTTTCTCCGCACTCCCATATGTTGCTTGCTTTACCTTGTAAATCCATATGAAACTCACCATTGACTTGTTTTCTAGTCTTGGGACCACTTTCCGAACATTGTTTTTGATAATGGAGTCATACTCATCAACCATGGCATCAACCCATACTCATTGTTTCACTTATTCCTCAAATTAGAATGTTTCAATCTCTACACTCTCGCTTATCAGATCCATCTATCCAGTGTACCAATTTAGTGATCTCATCTTCCTGCACTGCGATGTGGTTTCTCCCACATTCTCTCTAGCATCATGAATCAATCTGTTAGCCTATCTGGTGCGCTTCCTTCCATCTTTGGAAGTATTTGCATGAGTGGGTGCTTCCACTTCTGCTCCTCTGCATGTGATTTCTCCACATCATTATGAGGTTCCTCCATTGGAGGTAAAAGCTCATAATCTGCATGTAACTAAATCTCTCACTCAAGGGAATATCCCATGGCCTTCTCTTCATCGAACTTCACATCTCTATGAACCACTATCATCCTGTTGGATGAAAGCCTGGAGGTACACCCAATAGTTGTGAGGTGTATCAATGTACCCAACAAATATTCCCAACTCAACTGTTGGCTCTAACTTTTCCTTGCATCCTTGGTAACATGACATTAGACTAATTAACCAAATATCTTGAAGTGTGCCACATCTAGTTTCTTACTTAAAAAATCTTCTTCTGGTGTACTCATCTCGAGAATTCGATGAGGACTTATGTTTTGAAAATAAACAAATCTGTTGCTTGCTTCAGCCCACAAGTGCAACGTTAGGCACTGATCATGTATCATCGTCCGTGTCACTCCCATAATACTTTTGTTCTTCCTTTCAGCCACCCCATTATGTTGTTTGTTATGAGGTGTTATTAACTCTCGTTGAATGTATTCTGATGCATATAATTTCTTCCATTCATTCGACATGTATTCTCCACTGTTATCGCTTCTGAGAAATTTAACTTTCCTGCCAGTATCTTTCTCAACAAGTTCTTTAAATTCACAAAATTTAGGGAACGCCTGATATTTCTTCTTCATGAAGAAATCCAACACTTGCGAGAAAAATCTTCAAGAAATATTACATAAAGTGAACTTGATTAAGGATCGCTTGCGCTCGACTTTCTTTATCATGAAAGGAAGCTTTGGTGTACTTCCCCAATGTACACCCTTTGCATATATCTCTCTACTCTAGTGTACCCTTGGGAAGTCCTATAGATATTTGGTGCATGATCTTCAAAGCTCCATGGTGAAAGTGACCCAATATTCTATGTCATAACTCACCGATGTCTTAGCTTTGAACCTTCTCTGCTTTTTTGCTCAAGAAAACATAGTCTTCTACATCTAATTTGTAGAGGTTCTTCACCCAAACCCTAATATGCCTCACCTGTCTTGAGGCGATGTGATGAAGGAAGCCTTTCCCTTGATAAATATCACATTATAACCATGATCCTCCAACATGGCAACTGAAAGTGAATTATTCTTCAAACCCGGAACATACATGACATTTTCTAATGTGAGAGGAGTACTAGACTCCCTATGAAATGTGATAGTACCGATGTTGGTCATGTTATACCTCCCATCATCTACCATCTCGATGTGCATCTAGAGGTCCTTCTCCTCCAAGTCACTAAAGAACTATTTATTTCCAGTCATATGGAATGAGGCTCTACTATCCAGGTACCACACACTACCCATCACTGATGTCATCATGAAAGCAATGAGGGTGAAATCCAGTTTGAATTATGAAGTAAGAGCTTCACTTGCCACTCCTCCCGCGGGCTTCTTACCGACCTTCTTGTGCAGACACTTTGTGGCATAGTGTCCCAGCTCGTGACAGTGAAAACATTTAATCTTTGACATGTCCTTTTTATTTCTACCTTGACTGGAATCTTATTTAGAATGGGATGAATTCCCCTTTCCTTTCTTCTCCTTTCCAGCTAAAGCATAATTATCCTCATCATCATGCTTGGATGAGGATCCATCTCTGGTGCTCCACCAAATCTCTTCTTGTACTAGGTCAGGACTCAAACCACAACTGCTCCCACTTTGGTAGCTTCTCCCTCCCATTAACTGAGTCCTGGTAATTGCACCATCTCTTGGGAAGGCCTAGAAGTGCTAGGATCACCATATCATCTTCAATAACTATAAATTCAACACTTCCAAGCTCATCCCGACATTGGGTGAATTTGGTCAAGTACTTCAGTATTATGTCACCCTTCTCCATATTGATATTTCTAAGCTTTTCCTTCAGTGCTCCCTTCCTTTCATCACTCCTGTTTTAAAATAGGTTCATCAAGACCTTCCACATTGAAACTGAAGTTTCCTTACCATGGCAGTTTGAGACAATATGATCTTGAACTCCTTCTAGGATAATACTTCTCGCCTTTGCCACACACTTTCTCCACTCTGCCAGATCCTGACCATCAACTTGCTTAGGAAGATATTTTTCTATGAATTCCTTAATCTTGTTGTCTTCCAACACTTCCTCCATCATGCCCTTCCAAGCAATATAGTTCGAACTACCCTCGAGGGAATATTTGAGTCTCAATCCATAGAATGACATCTTGCTAGCTCTGAAGTATGATACTGCAAATTCGATTTCTCTTGCAAAAGACAAGATCATATTCTCCTCTTCTATAGTGATTTAAGCTTTGATACCATGTAGAAATTCCTTGTAGATTCAAACTACATATTGTAATAAGCTAAAAAAATTGAATTGAATCTATTGTACTCATCAGTGGAAACAATAAACGATCGATGAAATCACGAAGCATAAAAGAGAAAGAATTCAATCACACATAACACAATAATTTTATGGGGAAAACCACATCTAAAAACCCGTGTTATCTATATATTGCATTAATCAGAAAAATATGAGAAGATTACAATACTTTGCTAAAGCCCAAGCAACCTTTGCACTATCTTAGTCTATCTCACTGCTTCACAAACAAGCTCCAACCAGTACTTATCCAAATTTGTTGCCTGCTAATTTCTTATTTCCTTGCACAGTTTCCTTATGCCATATTTAATTGGGAAATTCCTCATCCATAATTGCACAATCCATCATAGGCATTCCTTTGATTGCATGCACCACCTGTACAATTCAGATGATTATACAACTAATAGTACATTGTCCCTGAACTCCAATAATCAACTGGGTCTTTTTCTGATTTGATTTGGATGAGTTAATTATGAGTGAATCTTCAATTTAATGGTTGATTAGTGCAGGTAACACCCCACTACTGTAGGTTACACCCATTACTGGATCTCCCACTAATTCTTGCATCAGTTGGAACTAGTTTAACTGTAATCTAAATTATATAATTTTAACTCAAAAGAACTCAATTTGGGCCCCTAAAATTTAGGAACCACTCTACATGAATCTAGATAGACTCCCAACTCGAATTAACCGATCCAACTAAGTCAAATTCAATTAGTTAACCATTACAAGTTGTTATGAAAATTATATTTACAATTTAATTCAAGGATAAAATTAAATTAGGATTTTCTTGTTGCTTTTTTTTTTAACAAAATATAGCCTATTTAAAGGAAGAAATACTCTTTATTTATAGAAATTAAATGTTAATATGGATTTTGTAGTTATAATATTTTCATGATATATTAAAACTTTTGAAAGGGAAGAGTTAGTTTTTAGATGATTTGGTAAGACAATGATTTGATAAGGAGATCTTAGACAGTTAATAAGGTATTACAAACTCATGTGCGTGTATTTGCCTATGTTACTTTGTGCAATGGATCGATAAGATTATGAAATACATAGACAATGAAGTAGTAAAGAAGCATAACAGACAACACGCATAAACACAACAAATTTAATAAGGAGTTCACCCAACAATCCTGGGCTACAACTCCTGGTCCAGCCTTCAGTGGTGACCTCTCTATTATGTCTTCAGAAGCAGAATTTTTACAAAAGTGAGCTCAATTAGAGTCTCACACAACAGATAGAAAAACAACAAGGCTTTACATGGATTCCCCAAAGTCTTTTTGAGTACACAGACTCTCCTCACTGATTATCTATCTCTGTTTTCTCTTTGTCTTACCACTGCTTGCCTCTGCCTTCTGTCTTCTATGGATTTAAAGCCAATCAGCGCTGCCTATTCATTTCCTCTTCTCGACTCTATGTCTCCCAGCCTCTGTCTGCTCGAATCCCCCTTTTGAGCATTAGCAATCATGGCATAATGCCTTCAGGGGAGGTGGCTACCTGTTCTGCAATGGAAGATGACATCGAGCCTTTGAAATCCCTGTAACATCTGCTCTCTATTTACACAGAGAAAATGCATTCAAACATGGGAAAAACTACCAAAACACTATTCATCGGACTTCAAAAGTCCTCAAATCCGGTCTATACTACTATCGGGTCCACCCTTAGTCGCTATCGCAAGTCGCAATTGCCCATTCCATGGTTTCCCTTTGTATTTTAAAATACATTAAAACATTGGAAAATCCTGTAAAATGGCCCATATCGGACTTGAAACAATATACAACAACATTAAATAACCCTTTCGGGTCTGGTCTCATCGCATCGGTGCCTTATTCTTTGTATTTCGTTTATTCAACAAAAATGTGATTTACATTGAAAAATCATTGTTTCCGAACTTGAAATATTATCAAATATAGTCCATATTTTTATCGGGTCCAGCTATTGCAGTCATGGTTATTATCGTCCTTGCTCCATTGAAATGTTCCGATGCGATGTTGCGATTACGACATGTCACTAATCGCATATGGCATAGACCCCCAGCCGGTTGGCAAGTGTTCCTTTGTATTTGCCGATTACGATATCGCAATTCAACTTGGGCCATCGATCTGCACACTTGATTGATGGTCCTCGTTGACCCATTGATCACTGTCATGTATTACTTGTGGTCTACACTAATAGCCTCCCTTTGCCATTGCTGATTGTGATTCGCCGATCGGATCTGGACCGTTGATCGGCGAAATCCAACGGTTCCTATGCATTGCTCCTTTGACCGCTGATAAGCCTGTTTTTTATCATTTCTTCGTGTTTTTGGCCACTGATAGTGTTTTTTGCCTGTTCTAAGGGTTTTTCCTCATGTGATAGTTTTGATCTTTTAAACAATTTCGAAGACTTAGAGGGTATTTGGATCCATTTTAGATCACGCCTTCCCACTGGAAAATCTTTTGGACCACTAAAATTTGGTTTTTAAGCATCGATCAAGTGAGGATACAACTTCCACACTTGTCTAATTTCCATCCATCATGCACTGCTAAGTTTTGAAACTTTGAGTCCAATTATGAGGTACTTGATATCACCTATGTGCGTAGTTCTCACCTTCTTGTCCAGAACTGTATCTTCCTGCAACTCATCGAGATATTCAGGCAACAAATCATCATTAGAAGGAAAACTGACTTTGCTCTTCAGGACCTTCAAACAATGAAGGTTCAAACTATCTCAAATTCTCTACATTAACTACTGAATAGATGTGCATGTAAGCTGGAAAATCAAGGTGAAAAGTGTTCTCACCAATTTTCTCAAGTATCTTGAAAGGTCCATACCTTATTAGCTTCAGCTTCTTACCTTCACCTTGCATTCTGTCTTTGCTGATGTACAGCCAGACTTGATCACCAACTTGGAAGCTATGCTCAATTCGATGCTTATCATGCCTTGCCTTGTACTTGGCCTGGCTTCTTTTTAGTTGTTCCTGCACTGCCTTGTGAATTTCTTGGATCTGTTCGATGAACTTGGTTGCTTTGTCCACATCGTTGTGTCCATAAACTGTTATGTCTTTTCCAAAGACAAAATCCAAGGGAGACCTTGGTATAAAACCAAAACAAGTCTCAAAAGGAGATCTTTATGTAGAAGAGTGCTTAGCACGGTTGTAAGCATGTTGCACATAAAAAAAATGTTCATCCCAAAGCTTGGGATGCTGGTTGCAATAGCCCCTGAGCAACTAGATCACTATCCTATTGACCACCTCTGTTTGGCCATCTGTTTGTGGATGAAAGGTTGTGCTCTTCTTTAGTTTGGTGTCCATCAATTCCCACAGACTTGACCAAAACTTCCCAACAAATCAGAAATCTCGATCAGATACAATGGAAGTGGGTAATCCAAAATGAATCCATACATGCTGAAAGAACAACTTCATTGTTTGTTCAGCTGTAACATGCTTGTTACAAGGTATCAAAATACACATTTTACTGAACCTATCCACAATAACATATAAATAATCATGACCCTTTCTAGATTTTGGCAATCCCCCAACAATGTCCATGGAAACACTTTCCCAAGGACGAGAAGGAACTGGAAGTGGAGTGTACAAGCCTAGTTTTCTATTGCTGCGCTTGCTTTTAGCACACAACGTACTCCCTTTAATATATCTAGAAATTGTTTCATGCATTCTTGGCCAATAGCAAAATATTTGCAGCTGTGTCACTGTTTTACTTACACCAAAATGACCTTATATTAGAGAAGTATGTGCTCTTGGATTATGTTAACTCTTTCAGTTTGAGGAATGCATAACTTTCCCAAATGATATAAGAGTTGGTCCTTAACATAATAATCCAATTCTTCTACTTGTCTGCCATGACTTAAAGTTGCATATACATCTTTAAAATCTACATCTTGAGCGTATTGTTCAATGTAGCTTTCATGCATTACTGAGTTATGCTTAAGTATAGTAGATGAATTTATGATTGGTCTAGACAACATATCTATAACTTTATTGTGTATGCCCTTCTTATATCTGATGACAAGAAGAAACTGTTGTAGAAAACCCATCCACCTATAGTGTCTTGATTGCTGCAATTTAGTTTGTGAGTGCAAATATTGAAGTGGTTGATGATCAGTATGTATAATTGTTTCTTTGCCCATTAAGTAATGTTTCCACCTTTTCACACTCTGTACTAATGCATACAGTTCTTTATCATATGTGGGATAATTAACTACTGCAGAATTAAATGTCTCGGAATGGTAGCATATAGGTTTACCATGTTGCATCAACACTACTACCATGGCATAGTCATTGGCATTTGTTTCAATCTCAAATGGTCTTTGAAGATCTGGCAATGCTAGTACTGGTGCTGTACTAATATTCTCTTTCAAGGTGTCAAAGGCTTTCTGTTGTTTGCCTCCCCACTGAAACACCTTGTTCAATCTCGTTAAAGCATGTAAGCGAGCTGCAATCAAGGAAAAGTTAGCAATAAACTTTCTCCAATATTGTGCTACTCCTAGGAAGCTCCTAACTTCTGTAGCAGATTTGGGTTTAGGCTAGTTCACAATGACTTCGACCTTAGAGGGATCTATCTTCAGTTCACCACCCCCTACAATATGACCCAAATAATTCAAAAATGTTTTACAAAATTCACATTTTGATAATTTAACATAGAGATTTTCTCTTTTCAAAACATCTAGAGTCTGCTTTACATGCTTCAAATGTTCTTCCGATGTTTTACTGAAAACAAGAATGTCATCTAAATATACAATTACAAAGTCATCAATGAAAGGCCTGATTACATCATTTATTACTCTGATGAAAGTGGCAGGAGCATTAGTTAAGCCAAAGAGCATAACCAGCGATTCATGCAACCCTTGCTTTGTTTTGAAAGCAGTCTTCCATGCATCTTACTCTACTACTCTAACTTGATGATATCCACTATGCAAGTCCAACTTGGAAAAGTAAACAACTTCTTTCAACTAATCTAATAGATCATCTATGCAAGGAAGAGGATAACGACTCTTGATCGTTATTTTATTTAGTGCTCTGTAATCAATGCACATCCTCCACGAACCATCTTTCTTTCTCACCAATACGATTGGAGATCCGCATGGTGATGTGCTTGGCCTTATGAACCCTTTTTCGATTAGCTCGTGTAACTGCTTCTTGATCGCTGCATTCTCTAAAGCGGATAACCTATACATTCCGATGTTTAATAGGCAATGGAGCATCTTGCTGCAAATGAATATCATGTGCAATTTCCCTTTTGGGTGGCATACCTTTAGGTTCTTGAAATAGGATATCATATTCTGAAACAAATTTTTCTAAATCATGTTTCTGTTTAGCATCACAATCCTCAAATACATTGGTTTTATAAGGTTTCTTTTCCTTTAAAACCATTAGTAAAAGTTTCTTGCATGAATTTACAATTCTTTTCATCTGCCCTAATTTTATGAGAGTGTAATTATTTTTGAGTTTATGAGCTCTTACAATATATTCTATTCCATCTTTGGTGAGTTGATACTTATTTTCAGCTCTATAGAAAATGGCTTTTCTATCATACAAGTAAGGACTTCCTAAAACAATACCACATATATCCAAGGGAATTACATCTAACTCAACCTCATATAGAAATGCTGACCTAATAGCAAACCTAAGTTTACATTGTCTAGTCACTTGTAGCTTTGCTTTATCACATACCTAACCTAATGGATATGGCTTCTTGTGACGTGTGGTTAGTAATCACAACTTCTTTACGATTTCTTTAGAAATCAAGTTTACTTGTGAACCACTATCAAATAAAGTATCAATCTTTTGATGCTTGGAAAATAACTCTAATATGAAAAATCTCATGTCTTTTCCTCTCATTTTCTTCATTATCAATAGTTTGTGCAGAATTACTAGTAGATGCTTTAGGATTTTTACCTTTTATACCTGTAACTGTGGTTGTTGTTTCATCACATGAGTCTGACACCAAATCTTTCTGAATAACAGCAACAGTCTTCTTATTCTTGCCATCGAACTTCTTAGGTTTCAGCTCCAGATGCAAAGACCAACAATGTTCATCATCATGTTCATCCTTCTTACAGTGAGTGCATGAAGGTTTGCTTTTCTGTATAGCATTTCCTTCCCCTCTTTCCATTTTTGCTTCTTATTTTCCTTGTTCTTGCTTGCAGTGGGTTTTGATAATCCCCCAATCTCTGGGTTCACATTCTTTCCTCTAGCCTCTAGATGTGTAGCTTGAACAGATACCTCATCTATGCTAGTGGGATTAAACATGAGAATGGTGTTCCTCAAATAGCTTTGTAGACCACCTATATACTTCAACAAAGTTTCAGATGAGTCTAGAGAAATGCCTAGAATTAAAGCTCTTTTTCTAAATTCCTGGGTATAGCTTTGTACACTTTGGCCCTTTAGTTGGCAAAGAGTTTGCCAACTCATCATTGCTTGTTGCATATAAGCTAGTGGATAGAATTGTTTTTTAGTGGCAGAAACAAATTCATTCCAGGTAGAAAGAATTTTACCATGCTTCTTCAAATCAGCTTGTGTCTTGCCTTCCCACCACACTAGGGAAGTTCCTCCAAGGCGAAGGCTAGCCAGCTGAATCTTTCTCCTTTCTAAATTGATGTTCTGCACCCTGCAATATACATCAATCTGTCTAATCCAGTTATCCAGCTTTCTGCATTTAATTCACCATCATAAATTGGTAAATCAAATTTAACATCTAATTTAATCATAGAAGTCTTCTTCTTTCTCTTATCAGGGTTATTTTTATGTGGAGAAGGTGATGAGGATGATGAAGGTGATGATGGGGTAGATGGTGGAGAAGGCTTCTCTTCTTTTCCTTTGCCTTTCGACTGGGAAACTAAAAGAGGTTCCTCTATTCCTTTAGCTGATTGAGGTGATGAAGTGCTCTTACCTTGACCTTTCTTAAACTCCCGATACATCTCTTCCACAATGGTTTGCATTGTCATAAATGTTTCCAGATATTGAGATTCCAATATCAATGGGACTTCCTCTGCCATTCTCCTCTGAGAATAGACTCTTCCAATTTCTGGATTGCCTCGTTCTCCTTTTCCCAGTCTGAGCTTCGACCTAGTTAGCATTCAACAATCTAGCACAAGCTTGTCTAACCTTAGTAAAATCAAAAACCAAAAGCTCTGATACCACTTGATCTGATAAGGATATCTTAGACAATTAATAAGGTATTACAAACTCATGTGGGTGGATTTGCCTATGTTACTTTGTGCAATGGATCGATAAGATTGTGAAATACATAGACAATGAAGTAGTAAAGAAGCATAATAGAGAACACACATAAACACAACAAATTTAATAAGGATTTCACACAACACTCCTGGGCTACATCTCTCAAACCAGCCTTTAGTGGTGACTTCTCTATTATGTCTTCAGAAGTAAAGTTTTTACAAAAGTGAGCTCAATTTGAGTCTCACACAATAGATACAAAACAACAAGGCTATACTTGGATTCCCTAAAGTCTTTCTGAGTACACGGACTCTCCTCACTGACTCTATAGCTCTGTTTTCTCTCTGTCTTAGCACTACTTGCCTCTATCTTCTGTCTTCTGTGGCTTTAAAGCCAATTGGTGCTACCTGTTAATTTCCTCTTCTTGGATCTCTGTCTCCTGGCCTCTATTTGCTCAGATCCCCCTTCTGAGCATTAGCAATCATTACATAATGCCTTCAGGGGAGGTGGCCACCTGTTCTGTGATGAAAGAGTGCATCGGGCCTTTGAAATCCCTATAACAGCCTCTCTTTATTTACACAGAGAAAATGCATTCAAACAAGAGAAAATGCATTCAAACAAGGGAAAAACGGCCAAAACATTGTTCATCGGACTTCAAAAGTCCTCAAATCCAGTCTATACTCCTATCGGGTCTGCCCTTAATCGCTATCACAAGTCACAATTTCCTGTTCCATGGTTTCCCTTTGTATTTTTAAAATACATTAAAACATTGGAAAATCGCGTAAAACGGCCCATATCGGACTTGAAACAATATACAACAACATTAGATAACCCACTTGTTTCCGGACTTGTAATATTATCAAATATAGTCCATAGTTTTATCAGGTCTAGCTATCGCAGTCATGGTTATTATCAACCCCACTCCATTGAAATGTTCTAATGTGATGTTGTGATTACAACTTGTCGCTAATCGCATATCGCATAGACCCCCGAGCCAGTTGCAAGCATTCCTGTGTATTTGCCGATTGCACTATCGCGATTCAACTTGGGCCATCGATTTGCGCGCTTGATCAATGGTGCTCGTTGACCCCACTAATTGTTGTCGCGTATTCTTTGTGGTCTCCGTTGATAGCCTCCCTTTGCCACCGCTGATTGCGATTTGCCGATCGGATCTGGACCGTTGATCGGCCAGATCCGACGGTTCCTGTGCATTGCTCCTTTAACCGCCAAGAAGCCTGTTTTTTATCATTTCTTCATGTTTTTGGCCATTGATAGTGTTTTCCACTTGTTCTAAGGGTTTTTCCTCATGTGATAGTTTTGATCTTTTAAGCAATTTTGAAGACTTAGAGGGTATTTGGATTCATTTTGGATACGACAAAGAGATTTTTTATTGTGTAAAAAATTTCCTAAATAATTTTAAATTTGGAGCGTGTGAAGGATCAAAAGCTCCCTTCCATTAGAAGATAAAATAGTAAAAATTATTTTTGGACTGAGATTAGACATTAACAATGATGGGTCGGAGAATTAGCTCCTAGGTGGGACAAGATACAAGGGGAATCTAGGTACATTGACGCATGGCATGACGGAAAAGGAACCTACTTGTAGTACTAGACACATCGTGGTTACAGAAGGTCAGACGATAAAAAACCAAGGTGGATTTTGTGGACGAGGAAACTAAGGATCAAGAATGCAAGGGCTAGAATAACGTCAGATGAGACACAAAATGGTAAAAATCTGTCATTGAGGAAGCCTGAAGTTGTTGCAATGGGCCTAAATGAAAATTTTCATTACACGACAAACATTAGGTGGTCTTATAGTCGTAAAATGAAAATTTTCACAGTCAGAGGTCATGTTGCTGAAAAGTTTATTTGAATCAACTGTGTAGGTTTTACGAAATGACAAATGTCAACTCAACATCACTAACACAAATTGCAAAACTTAAAAATTAAAAAAAAAAAAGTATTAAAAAGAATAAAAAATTTAACTGCTAGATGAAGGAAGCTTATAACAACGTTAAATTATCCACAATAAAAGAATTTATAAATTAGATTGGAAATTAACTTCAGTTTGGAAATTAATACTATGATTGGAGTTGACCAAATTTCATTAAATATCGAAGAAGGATATTAGAAACTAGAGAGAGATGAGTCCTATAATAAAAAGTTGAAAAGGACATTGCTGCCACAAGGTATGAGTGATTGATCATAATCTATTCACTAATAATATTATTGTTATTAATTTTTAATTAGTTAATAAAGTATTGTTACAAGATTTTGAAAATATTAAAATTATATATGGTTATGTAAATATCTTATCTTTTTTTTTGGTAGGTAAGCACCCACGGGGATTTGAACCAGTGACCTATCGCAAGGAGTGCCTTAACAATGCACCCATTCACCGTCAATCCAAAGCCCCATGGGCTATGTAAATATCTTATCAATTATATTCTTAACATTGATTATATTGAAAGTGAAATATAATAGGTAAATAATAAGGATATTATGAGAACATTAATTAGAATTCTATTATAACCAACTTAAATCTATCTTAAATTCATATCTATCAAGCACCTAGAGGAATCAAATCTCTCAAGGTGCAAACCTCTTTTTTGAGTGAAAAACTTAAGAAATTTGATCCCTCTTGGAGCTTGATAGATTCATAGTTAAGATGGATCTAGACTAGTAGTGGGAATTCACGCTAGTAATCGCAAGGGGCTTAATGAGTTTTAATCCTAAGATCTCCATGAAATTTTGCAGAAGAGCATCTACCAATCAAGTAATCCTTGGGGTTCAAATAGGCTAACACTTATATTTATATATGTTTTTTGAAATATGCTTCATGATTTCTATATACTAACTATATAGGGTATAGAGTGCATTTGAAATAACATAAATGAAAAAGACTTCTCACCATGAGACAAAATAGAGGGTAAAACAAAAACCCCTTGGAGGGGAAAAGGGATGACAAATGTCTCTCACCATGAAACAAAATAGAGGGTAAAACAAAAACTCTCTTAAAGGAAAAAATCAAAAATTGTTGTAACTAATCCTCTTTGTCCACCAAACTAGAGAGAGTCAAACACCACCACCAAGCTTAAGTTGATATCTGTGCCTTATTATAAATAATAATTAAACATTTATAGACACAAATATGTGAAATGAAAATGATATTCAATAGGAATTTATATCATATAAAAATGCAATACAAGGCCATTTTATATAGTATAATGGGGGTATCAGCTTAAAATTTTGGGGCACACTTAATAACATATTTATTGATTTATAGTGCAAGGGGAAAATACGTGACATACATGCATACATTCATCCATTTGAAAAATCCTATAATAAGAGGTTGAGATTACATTTTATCACAATACCAAAATTCTTAAGGAGAAAGCCATATGAGTCTAAAAACCTTGATCCTAGGTGTTAAGATGGAGAAAGAAACGTAGGGCCCAAGGAACATAGTTGAAACACCAAATTTTGAGACCATAATTTTTACGTAAAAACTATGTTTTGCGGGCTTATTGGTTTCATAGAAAGCTATTTTCGAGCTTTACAAGTGTGGTAGGCTAGAGCCAAGAAATGACCTTGATAATTTGAAAAGCAAAAAATGCCTTGAAAATACTTGACAAATGCATTAAAAATTTCATTATTTCCAACTAGAAAAATTCAAGAATATTTATCAGAAGGTGGCAAATTCAAGACATTGATTTCATAGACCCTTGAATAACCACCTAGGTATAATTTTCTCCTTTTTAAGTAATGGTTCCATTGAATAAAGTTTTTTTTATTAGAGGGGCCAAATTTTTCTAGATTTCGTTCCCTATTAACCACTTTTCCTAGTAAATAAGTTGTGTTGCTTTAAGGATTTGATAGAGTTGTATTTTTTGTTGATGAATGTTATTCATTTTGGTGTCTATGATCCCATATGTTGTACCTTGTTTGATGTGAACACCGTTCAATTTTGTAGTGATTAACTGCTCTACCACCTTTAATATGTCCAACAAAGGTGTGAAGTATATATGAAGCAACACGACATTAAACAAGTGTAAACCAAATAGAGGTTGTAGGTTATGTTCATAAGATTTATTATCCATTTCCATAATTATGGTATATGACTCATAGCGGAATGGTTTGAGTTCCTTGTTAAGATTTGCAAGTCACTGCTGCAAGTGTAACCACACTTATCATTGACCTTGCATTGGTGTGGAATTTAGTGTTGCTTACACTTGGCATTGGTTTTCTATATAATTTGATGCACATACTTTTGGAGATGATATAATTATTCAACAATTTTTGGTAGCATTATTTAGCTCCTTTTGAGCATGCAAGAACTTTTCATATGATGATAAAGTGGGTAGGGCTATGTCAATTGGGGCCCATGAATAGACCCCCAAGGAAACTTGAAAAAACACATGGATAATAGAATTGTGAAGACCTTTATTTTAGTTTTGTTAAACATAAGGAATTTTTTCATCCCATGTATTTGGATGTTTGGAGCCATACATCTAGAGGATATGCATAATCACCTTATTGGCTGCCTTTCTTTATTTATTTGTTTGGGGTTGGAAGATAGTTGATATTAAACTAGAAGATGCTTATGATTTTTTTGTTTGTATAAAAACACAGTGTCTTTGGTAACTCATAATGAAATGAAACATACTTAAAGAAGAGCTTAGTAGTGCCTTATCCCATGTTTTCTTCTTGTAAGGTGCCAAAAAATGGTATACTTGATATAATGTCACTTGGACATTGACCCCCAATGCCTTTTTAGAGTGGAAAAAGGGATGTATAATATTTTCTTATTGATTGAAGTTTTGAAAAGGCATGTGGGATGCACAATATAACGTATCTTCGAACATCATGTTGGAACTTTGGCTTATATAGGTACTACTGTAGTGTTACGTGTCTTGTACTAATGTAGTGTTGCTCGTCTTCTCCATGCCAATGTACCTTGCCACCCCATTGTGGTGTGCCTCCTAAATAATCTTCTCACACTTCCCTAAAGGAATGCATAGATGGTTTAGATGGCACAAAATTTCATCATGGAGGTGAAAATTGTGAGACTTGTTTATGTATGACTAGTCTTTGCTATGTAACAATGAAGTCAAGATCACTATGATACAACCAATGCCATTTCAAAGTATGGTGTCCACAAGAGTTGAGAGATATAGTGAACGCAACAATCAAAGGTTTTTTGAGGTTATTTCCAACTCAATTAGTGTTGCACTTAACTTGTTGTTCAAAGGGAACTATGGAAAAGGTATTTGGACCACTTTTGATGGTAGTGGTTTTCTAACTTTCTTGGAGTTTGTATAAATTGTAAAGGCTATTTGTTAGTGTGGATGAAGATTTCCTTTGTTATAATATAATGCTTTCATTTTTGACAACAACAGACAATGGATTAAAACTCCTTGTCATAGGTGAAGTATGTATAAATTTTGTTGAAAAGTGTCTTGTTGTGAGAGGTCAATAGATGTCCATGTTGAGTGAGGATTACATTGATGTATAATTTGAGGTGTCTCTCTCAATTTTGAACCATTCTTGTAGATTAGATGATATGATCATTTGCATCAAGAAAAGGTGATATTTCAACTCCTTGAATGCTTTATATCAATGTGCCTTGACTTGAACAAACTTCGCCTTGGATCCACCCTTGGTAGCTTAGTTGAGGATCCAAGCAATATGAGATAATGCTAGGATTAACATGTTGTAAAAGGTGGTGGAGTCTGTGATGTTTTGGAGCTCTATTAGTGTATTTAGTGTTGAATAATTGCAAAGCACTCATAACTTCACTGGATCCACATGCACACTATGCTCATTCAGGGTGTACCACATATTTTATTCCCTCTATGCCAAATGATCTCTTATATAGGTTGGCATATAAAATGTGTTGTTTCATGGCATACAACACTAGTGGTATGTGCTTAAATTTCCCTTTCCTAATTTATGTTGAAGATGAGATGATGTTTAAGGTGAATGATCACAAAAGAGTTTGTGAATGACCAAAAAAACCATCTATGATCCTCATGAATTTTGTTGGCACTTTAGTTAAGTTCAAAAACAATATCAACCATTCAAAGAGACGTTTTTTGGACTTGAAGGTTGTCTTCCTCACATTATCTATATTGATTGGCCCCTAAGGATAGTGGAAATTGTAACATTTGGTTCGATGTCATTGATTCGTTTTCCATTTTCCATGTTCTTGAGTGGTGTTAGCGTTGAATTAGAGTTTGATCCTTTCATATTGGCCATTCATCATTGTTGTGCCACTTTCCTTTGTGCGTTGAAGAAGTCGTTTTCAGAGGCACAAAATTTTCTTTGGTGCGAAATTCTCTGCTGACTTGGACGTCTTGCAAGATGCGAAATTTTCTTTGGTGCGAAATTTTAAATCTGTCAAAGATCGATTTTCTATGAAGTTGAGAGCTGGAAGAGGCTCCTTTTAGCCTCTGGTTATAGGGTTTTTCAAATAATATTTTCTTCAATTATTGTCGTAGACATTTTGATTTTTTTTCAAATAATATTTTCTTCAATTATTGTCGCAGAGCCCTGAGGGTTGGTCTCTTTAACCTGGTTCAAGGGGTCTCTTTGGGCTTAAAGGATCTGCAATCAAAGGAATTTTTTAAAGGGTTTGAGATTTTAAAATCCGAGGAAATAATTTCTAAGTTTTTTTTTACCTAACTGAAAGCTTTTCCTGGCAGATTCTCCTTACCTGCAAGTGAAAATGCCTGAATTCATTGAAAGTCAACCCTTAAGAATTAATTATAAAAAGCTTCAGTGTTTATTTATTTTTTATTTTGGAATTCCACGTTTATCCTTTGCTTATTTCCACATCAACTTATTGAGGGCCATAGTATGATGTACTCAGAGTTCATTATTCTAAATAATTATATTAATAATTATGTGATATCATCATAGGGTCATTTCTCACGCTGCAAAGCAAGCATATATATGTATTATTTTTCATATTATTAGTGGTTAATTAAGTAAAAATGAGAATTTTGATAGGTTATTTTTAGAACATTCTATATACATTAATTAGTTGACAAATTATATTTAAAATTGTGAATCTATGAATTTTATAAATTTTATAGTTGATAATAATTTCAGTGGCATTTTGAATATAATTAATAACAATATTTTGAATATTGATAGAATTTAATTTTGAATGTATATTAAAGAGAAAAGAAGAGTATTTTATTGGAAAGATAAATTAGATAAATTATATAGAAATAGATTGAATTATAAATAGTTGCAATTGCAATTATTTTTAAAAGCATTTTCAGGCATTAACAATGTTTAGCTTTGTTAATTATTTATTGGTTACCTAATATATACTTGTCTATTAATTTAGGATGTCAATTTTATTCACTGTTGGCTTTCTTTTGATATAGCTATTAAGGTGGTGGATAATAATAGATTAAATTTACATTTGACCTAGGGGGATTCTCTCAACCTTGTTGGCATTAGTTTTCGAATAACTAATAATATGGTATCCCTTATTAAATTATGTGAGTTTTGATGTTGTGACAATTATTACTTGATGTCATCAATTGATTATAGAGGTACCAAGTGTTATCATGATGCTCATCCACAATAAGTCATCTAAAATATATTTTTTTGATTATTTCAATAATGCTCACTTTAGGCCCATGGGGCTTTGGATTGACGGTGAATGGGTGCGCTATTAAGGCACTCCTTGCGATAGGTCACTGGTTCAAATCCCCTATGGGTACTTAGGTTAGTCTTAACTAGAAAAAAAAAAATAATGCTCACTTTAGTTATTTATGGGTTGGTAGAAATAATGTGATCATGTGCCTATGGTGTATTTTAGTTACTAGCATTTTATCTTTTAATAGAATTGATGTAAGAGTTTGACCTTGCAACGGTGTAGATTTGTGTGATTTTGGGTTTCATTTACAATTGGGAATATCATTTATATAATGATATAGATGCAAATTGTATGATTGCAAATATATGTGATTGAATTCTCATAGTCATTTGGGCATATCAAAAGTTTAATTGGTCAACATTTATCTGAGGATGTCACCCCTTGAAATTTAACAATGATGACTATACCCCCTAGGTAAATAGTTAACTTCCTAACAAAATGAACAAGAAATGATTATTGAAAAGTAATTGGTACCTTGATGAAAACATGACAATAATAGTTCTCATGAGATAACATAGATTTTAGAGGGATGTTGAACTATCTTAATTCATAGTTAGTATTCATTGTTTATATAACTAAATGAAATCAATTCATGATAATAATGCTTACAGTGTATTGTTGTTCTATGTTTGATAAGTATTGAGATGATTCTCATATTAATGATGTTTCATAATGAGATGGTATGTGGTAAACATATATAGTTCAAATGAGAGGGTAATGATTTATATGTCGTTCTTATTTATTTATTTATCATGATAATGACGTTGAATGCTCATGATGAATATGATATGCATAGGGATTATGATGTTATATTGAGGTATATTGACATGTTCATTTATTATGTGATGATATGTATTTGATGTTCATATGTTGATGTTATAACTTATGAGGGTACTTTATGTGGTAACCGCATGCATATTTTGTGACATGCATGAACATGAAGTTCTTTGCTATTCAGAATGTGGTGATTAGCAGTGATGTTATTTTATCATGATGACATGCAAGAGTTGGCATGTCGATTATTTTCTATGATACTATGATTATAACTAATGCAGTAGTTGCATGTTGAGATGTGGTGACTGAAAGGAACTCCACAAATACGCTGAGAGGGCCAGTTTATTTGATGATCTCATGGGAGCCCATATTTGCAAGGGAAAATATGTAACACCATATGGGTTGGGGACATACTCAATCAACACTACATATGCCAGTGGTTCCTTTGTATTGTATAACTCTTGAAGGATAGCTCTTGAGGGGCTATGGGACCATATTGAGGAGGCCAAGTGCCTGATATTGTAGGCTAGATGCTTGATATTGGATTGGGATGCCAAAGTCTAGTGGAGGTGTAAGGACTGCAATGCCTAGAGTTGTGTGCCTTAGTAGGTCTCGAGGGAGTGGGTCAACCTTGCGAGATGCCCAGAGTCATTGAGTACTAGGACCGGATGCCTGCCTTGGAGCAGATGAGATCTGAGTCGAACATGATCCTTGGGGACAACCTTGGGCTAGGATACAGACCAATAAGGCTTATGCCTGGTTCCGAAAGAGGGAAAAAAAACAAATATTCCTTGAGATTTCTCAGGTGTTTTGGAAACTTTCGATGCCTTCTGATTATACTAGTTCAATAGAGGGTGTAGGGCAAACATGAAGTAATAAATAACTAAATAAATAAAATGTTAAATGATTCAACTTAACTTTGGGACGAAGTTCCTTAAAGAGGGGGTATGTAATGTCCTTAATAAAAAATAAAAATAATAAATAATAATATAATATATATTAAGATATAAGCAAATAAACAATAAAAAAAGAAAAGATAATAATAAATAATAATAATGAAAGAAAATATTATAATAAAATATAATAAAATAGTAATAACAATACTAGAGTCTAAATAAATATAAATAAAGTAAACTATAAAAATAGTAAAAATAAGTAAAGTTATCAAAAAGTAAAAAGAAATAAAATAAGAAAGAATTATATTAAGAGAATTATTAAATTAAGTAAAACTGAAAATAAAGAAATAAAAGTTGCATGTTGAAACATGGAATGTGTGCATGCGGTCCCCTTTCCATTGTTTAGCCTATTTAATAGACGAAGAGGAAGATGAGATTCATTATTCCTTCCCCCACTCTCTAGGGAGAAAAGTGTTGTGAGACATAAGATTCCCTGGCAGTAGTACATTGATTGAGGGCTCGGGATTGACCAGTGGTAGAAAGATTATGTGTAGTTGAGCCTACAGTTGGATGGAGAGTCGCCCCCAAAACTTTGTTGTGGTTAGCGAGATTCAAATAGCATTCAACTCCGAAATTATAAGTAAGGAATATCATCACTATAGGTAAGTTGCCTTTGCTCCTATTTCTAAAAAATTCTATGATAATTAGTTGAATAGAGATGTATTGATTGTAAATCATATAATTGATCTAATTAGTTTCATGTTTTAATTTCGGGTTTGTTAGGGTTGTTACAATGCTCGACCAGACCGCTAATGCAACAAAATGAAGATGACGATTGACTGACATTGAAAATCACAAAAAATGGTCGAACAAACCTACATGGTTGGGTCGAAAATATCTTAAATGAAGTTTGTGAGGAATAAGAAATAAAAGAATGAACTTCTATTGATTGAATTAAAGCAAGGTTTCTTAATGATTTTCATGATAGTTTTTTTTGTACCATACCGACCTTGTTGCACGAGTTTCTCCTTGAAAAAAGAGTTATCCATATAGTAGAATACTGATCACCTCTTCAAGAATGAATAAATTATGGCCGTTGTTAGAAACGGATCGAATGGGAGGAGTTTCTCAATGCTCACTATAAAAGTAAAAAAGAAGCATGGGATTATTTCTTAAACAAATAAAAAATGGATGTTGATTTTTCCTTTGTCGACTGAAAATAAGTTGGCTCGACACAGGGGATTAATGATTTGTGAAGAATAAATTATAAAAGAAAAATAAGGAAAGGAGAAGTAATAATAAATTAAAATGGGAGGAAAATGATGGACTGCAAAGAAACGACAAGATGAATACAATAAATGAAATAATTTTAATGAATTTCGACTGCATAAATAGTCAAATGATATTCAAAAGTTAGCAAAAGAAAATAGATATAAGACACAAGAAAAAAGAAGAGAAGAATACTAGAGAAAGAAAATTCAAACTTAGGAGTGTGAAAGTGAAGATTCACGAGACTCCTCTAATACTCAACATCAACAGTTGAGAGACATAGCATCGCCTTTTCCAGTAGAGACTAATAGTCTAGAAGTAAGTCCTTGAAGGAAAGTAGATAAGATAAAAATCAACGACTATGGTCCATAATTACAACAACTTCCAGTTGCATTAATACCAAGTCCCACCGTTAGAGAATTCCTTAAACAATGATTGCATATTAATTCAAAAGCATCCACAATTTTGTACATGAGAGATGAATAAGGTAATTTAAGTGAGGGATTAGAAATTGAGATTTCATATGGTCAATCAAACGTGGATTTCTAATCAAGAAAATGAAAACTTACTTGTACTTATTAGAGATCTCATGAATATACCACCCTTGCCACAATCATTATTTGTTGATGAATACAAAGATACAAGTCTAGGCATCGAAGAGTCACGACCCATAACAAGTTGGTTCATTGAATATATAGATAAAGGTTGTAAAATCATTGAAACATTAATAAATTCTGTAGAATTTGATAATCAAGAAAATATCTTACACTTGACACAATAACCATAAGTCAAAGTTGATAATACTGACCATTTATTCATTCAAAAAACAATAGTAAAAAATACACCTCTACTAGTAAAAATGGGGCTAAATCACATTCACCATTATGAAGGAGATGAAGATCCAAAGAAATATTAGTTTGTCTATGAGATTTTTTTGGATGCTAATGACATTACTGATGAAGATAAACAAACGACTCAGTTTGCAATCACTCTTCCAAAGTAAGCACTTGCTTTGTGAACATCACAAAAAATTAGTTGAAAAGATGATATTAAATCGAGGTTTTTCTCCTTTTTCAAATCACAAGATGTTAAACATCTTTCATCTCAAAAACTGAAATAAATTAAACATCATTCACATGAGCTAGTAAGGGAATATTGAAAACAATTCAAATATTTATTAAGTCAGATTCCATATGTTATTGAAGAACCATTATTATTCCAATGGTATGTTGTTGGCCTGTTATAGAAAAATTGAGGACCGTTGAGGATGCATGAAGTACAGACATTGAAGAAGCCCTTAAATTGGATGAATGCATTGAAAAAATGATGAATGACAGTCGAACACCTCAATGGCTAATAATAAACTAGAAGAAAAGATTGAATAGTTACATAGCTCATTATTGGAATTATCTCTCCAAAAAAATTATCTTTGGTGTATTAATTGTAGAAGTGAAGGGCATACCAAAGATAACTGTAAATTTGGTGATTATTTTGATCAAAACATTCAACGAGTTCAGTCATATACATATTTTGATATATGTCAAATTGCGTCGAACCGCAATACTAAGGAGTGCGAGTCTAATATGTGTAATACTAAGCTAAAATAGTGTGCCTTATGTGAGGATAATAACCACTCAACTCAAGAATGTCAGTTGAATGCAAAGAATAAGCCCATATATTATGTTGTTTACCATACTTAGGCATTGGAGCAATATAATGAACCACATATCCAAGGAAGAAGAGGAAACAGAAGAGAAGGATATGGTGGTTGATGTAAAGGATATAATGGTTGGGGTCAAGGAAGATTCTATTGTTTTACATGATGGAAAGAGAGCCACACAACACCTAGCTTTCCATTGAAAGACAATACCAACTAACGTTTTTGAAATATGTGTGGTCTGGGTGATCAATCATTGGATGATTTCCCTAAAATTCTTGAAAATGTATTAAATAAGAGAATTATCAATTTGCTACATTTTGTCCCAATAAATCCGAAAAAACTTCCATGTTGTCACTAGGTCTGGTGTGGGTCAAGAAAATACTTTTCAAAATTAACGAATCATTTGACCTACTAAAAGTACTACTAAATACCTGGATACGCAAGTTCAAAATGATACTATGGAAAAAACAATCGAATTTTTCAAAAATGAAGTCAGCACACCTAAACCAACAAAGGATACTTTACCCAAGGAAATTTTGGAATTACTAAAGGAGGAACAATCTGAACTAGTTGTCTTGTCAAACTTTTAAATCTATGAAAAGACTTAATGAAGGAAGAAATCGATGCAAAAACTTGTGCCAACTTTTGCAAGGAAAACATTTAGATGATCATGACCCCAAGTCAACTTAGAAATGCATGGATATATGGTGAAACAAGCCGACCTTGGATTGTAAGTAAATATACTTTCTAGAAACATGGATTAATTTGGGTAAACCATCACCTCATAGGATGGTTATCTATCTTAAATTATCTGACCTGACGTTCATTGAGCCAATCAAAACAATGCGACAAGTCAAAACATTGATTATGGGAATTTCAACATTTGTCAACTTCAAGATTATCGACTTAGTCAATGAAATTCTATCTTATCGAAATTTATTTGGGAGACCATGGGGTTGAAGGATGAAATCCACTATATCTTTATGAAAATACATAATTAAATTAAAGGGTAGTAATAAGAAGATAATTATTCCTCTTGACCCCCATGAAGGAAAAACCTTGGTTGAACCATGGGAAGAATATTTAGAGACAAAGAGGCTATACCATGGGAAGAAGATTCAGAGACAAAGAGGCTATATCAAGTCCTGCACGAAGATTCTAACAACCCCTGGTTAAATTTCAATGTAAAAGAAAAATAAGACCAAGGTCATGGGACATGTATACCAAGTTGAATTTTGGGAAAAAAATCCTAGCGAGTGTTCATTTAGTTTAATATGGCTAAGGAAATTCGAAAAGGCATTAGAAAAGGATTCAAAAAGGCAAAGAGACATTAATTGGAATTTTATTTATGAAAATAATGGAAAATATGAGAAAAGGAAAGTGAAAGGTCACAAATTTACATGAGGATGAAATTGAAGAGAAAATAGAGGAAAATGAAGAAAATAGAGACCTCAATGATAAAAAGGCTTATGAGGATTAGTTCACAAAATTTTGACAGTTCTATGGTGGATCTCTCTCTCTCTCTCTCTCTCTCACTTAGAGCATTCTTGGAGCACTCTAGCATTAGATAAAGGAAGGTAAAGGAAGGAAAAGAAAGCAAAGGGAAGTAAAGATCAAGTAAGGAAGAGTTGGATCAGGCAGCTATAGCAATATTACTTGCAGGTATCAAGTTGCATGTATGCTTTCCTTGCTATTTTTGGTACGCATGGTATATGCATGTGTGCATTTGGTTCTCTCATTGTCATTGGCATGGTTTTTTCTAGGTGTGATGGTGGTTTTTAGCGTTGCCTTGCCATTTCCAGATAGCCATGGTGTGATGGGGAAATTTCATTTAGTTGAGTTGGATTGTCAGATGGTTTTGAAACTAGGTGAGGTGGCCTCAGGAAAATTCCCAGGGGCCTAGGAATTCCTTGACCGGTAATGGCAGGATACACGATAAAGCCTCAGGGTGGAGACAGGAAAAATCCTTAAGGTATTGGTGAAGAAAATTGGAGGCATCCATGCTTGTTTAGGGCTTAGTGATCCCTTGATCAATTTTGGTGGGATTGCAATAAATCTTGGCAGTGTCTGTTTATTGTTTGGCCTAGAAATCCCTTGAACAAAATGGTGGGATTGCAATAAATCTTGGTTGTATGGGTGAGGTTTTCGAGCCTAGAAATCCCTTGACTGGTAATGGTGAGATATGCGGTAAAGCCCTAGAAAGCCTTGGTTTTTTTTTGTGAGTCCCACATTCATTCTTAGAATACGCCACGAGGTTGATTCGCTGAAAGAAAGATTTGGTTTAACCAAATTTATGGTCGGGTGGTATGTGGAAGTCCCTGAATTGGTTGGTTTTGCATATTAGTTATACTTGTTATTATGTGGCTTTAATGGATGTTCTATCATTGTTATTATTCTGTTTATACACCGATTATAAGCATGGTTTTATGACAAACTTAAGTTATGGCTCTCCTTATGTTTTTATTAGTAAGTGAATGGTTAGTGAATGTATGACCTAGTAGATGATAATGCAACTATTGTGAGAGGGCATCAAATCTTTTTGACGATTCTCAGATAAGTACGATGTCCCTATGTTAAGATATGCATTCACGACCTGAAGATTACATGTTCATGATGTGTTTGATGGAATGACTATCATGGTTAGGTCTGGTTAGGTCAAGTTCTTGTCTAAGTTTTGTATTGATGGCTTTGTCCTGGTGTCATTCATTGTTTTGGAAAGTTTCACTAAGTTCTAGTTAGTGGTCTTGAGACTAGCCCTGAAAAGGTTCCTCAGATATTGTGGTTGTATTTATAGGACTAGGTGAAAAATATTGCAGTCTCTCCCTTGCAGGCTTATGCATGTGAATGGAGGGTTATAGTCAAATTTCTAAAGTGTTTTGCCAACATATGGGAGTCAAGGACACTGAAACAAAGGTTTAACTCAGGGTTTGTGTGCCTGGAAGGGTGGTTTAGCCTTTAGGGGTCCTATAGCACCTGAGGGAATTCAATAAAGTTTGGGTTTATTGATTCCACATCCTTAAGGTGATCTAGGATGTTGAATCATATCATAGTAACTCCTCGTCACATGTTTACCTTGACAGGTCAATAAAAGTGGGTAGATCTGTGAGGGGTGGTTACAAAGTGGTATCAAAGTGGGTTTTGATAACTTTGGGTGATATTTAATATCAGAAGGTGGTATTAGAGAGGGTTTCCATTCTATTTGGGTGATATCTAATACCACAGAGTGGTATCAAAGTGGGTTTTGTTTCTCTTTGGGTGTTATCTGATACCACATATTGGTATCATAACTTCCAGGTTGAAACACTTGGACTGGATGGGCGGAATTTGTTTGTCATGCATGCAAGTTCTTTGTCCATGTGACTGTTATGCATGCATTGTGATATTCATTGTATTCAGTTTGTGTCATGATGACGTTGTTGATATGTTATGATGTTGATGTTTTGGCTGAGATAGTGCAAGAGATTTAGATTATCAAAGAGAGGTTGCAGCACTGGACCTCGAGGTAAGATCCGATTGTCATGCATGTTTGTATGTTGGGCATGCAGGTATGTTATTTAATGGTTGTTATATGAATTATGGTTATGTATATGTCTGTCATTCTATTATTTTTTTGGTTACATGCATAATAGATGTTAGTTTTGCAGTGCAGTCATATGCACATGCACTAGATAGTCATGTATGGTAGTTAAGTTATTGTTATATGCATTGCAGTCATACACATGATGATTATAGTCATTATAGTTATGATATTGATGTTATTATGTATCGTGCTAATATGGATTGCCTTGTGCAGATCGTTATGGTTATGATATTAAGGTATGAGTTGATATAGTTGTGATATTCTGTCATACCAATCTGGATTGACTATGTAGATGTGAAAGCCTCCCCTGAGATACATTGAGGCATGAGTTGATTATGTTTTCTATTTTGTTTATCTAACATGGTATGTTTATAGGTTGTCTAAATTTTTTATTAATGGCATGATATGAGTATGTGTCTATAAGATTGTGTGAAGGAATAATCTTGTTTTAAGATAGTTGTACTAACACAATATGTGTTGCGATAACTAATATGTACTTGAGTGCAAGTGTGTGATAGTTGTATTATTATGACTAACGATTGTGAGTTGATTATGACATGTATGTTAGTATTGGTAAAGGTTGATTTCAAACTAATAGATATAATATCTTGATTTTTGGAACATGTGATTGACATGTGTGAATAGTTGCAGAGAAACAAGCTTGGTATTAGCGTGTCAAGGTAATAGTTGATTTATTTATATAACTAACAACTGGGTGATGTGATAACATATAATAAGACTCATTACAGCAAGGAAAAGGTAAAATAAAGGAATTGGGTGAGAATTCCTTTGGCTATTTTTGGAAACTGCAATTCCAATTGAATGAGTGCTTTGCATGAATAGAGGAAGTCTTCGTAGACTTGATTTTGTATGAACATGTATTTGAAAGGTATACAAATTGGTTTCCGGTTATATTTGGATTCTTCAAGGAACAGAAGTCCCTTGAATGATTATATGTGTACGATTTTAGTTACAAGGCATTGTGCTTGGCAAAACAAGGTAAGGTAACTAGTATATTGTTATATTGATTTATACAATGACAGTTATGTGTTTATGATAGTATGATGTGGGGATTGCATGGCAACAAATACTACCATGAAATCTTGAAGAAGGATCAGGTTGAGCTTTCCCCTCGAAGAATTGGGAACCCATAGGGATTGAATCGTGGTGTTTGTTGCTAGTCTCGTGCTTTGGATATTTTGTGATTTGTTTGTGCTTGATTTGTGATTTTGATTGTGTCTAGCGCATGGCCATGCTACTTTATTTGTGGTGTAGTATTTCTATTGGATTTTCATGGTTTTCTTATTCTTTGTTTCTTTTTATTTCCTTTTATGTTTTGAGGGTATTGGGAATTGGTTGCAAAAGATGAAAGTTAATGGAGCTAGGGAAGAGCCGAATGAAGCCTGACAAGTAATATACGACATGAATGAAGCTCAATGCATGAGGAAAGGGCAGTTGAAGGTGAGAATAAGACAACTAGTCAGATTGGTTGGGTTAGAATAAGACAAATAGTAGGAGGCAGTGCAGACCCAGGAGGGGTTGACGTTGGGCTAGAAGGGCCCACGCAGAGCTGATGCATAGCCAGAAGGGATCACGCAGAAACAATGCAGTCTTCGAGTGCAGAAATGTGAAATCTGCAGAGGAGCTGAGATTTCTGAGATGGGAAGGCTGGAAACTGCTCAATAGGGCAGAATTTTCCCATTTGGGCTGACGCAAAGCCTGTTGAGGTTGACACACGGCCTATGCAGGGCTAGCACAAAGATAGTCGGGCACAGTTGGTTCAGCCGACAGAACAACGTGAATTGCTGGGTACAGTGAGGTAATCTCACTAAGTTTTAAAGTCAATTATTTTCTTTGTAACTGGATTGTGGGAAGGGAATCCAGAGTTGTATTCAAAAACTACTTCTTAATAATATAAAATCCCCAAAGTTGTTGCATCGATTTTCCCACATTGGGCTTTTCTAGGGACATTTGTCCAAAAAATACTGTGTCACTTGTGTGTATATTTCTCTAGTTTTTTGTTCTTGTTTTGGGAAAATTAATTAATTAAGTGAAGAATGCAGTGTGTTAACTTCGATATTTACTATAGGAAACAATAAATAATTTCTTTCGGTATTTAACAGATAACATAAGTTTAATTAGTTATTGCAGTAGTAGATTTGGGTGAGGATTCTCAAATTTTCACATGGTATCAAAGATAATGTGGGTAAAGCGAAAAGAATAGTACCAAATAACCCAATGCTGAGCAGAAGAGGGAGATCAAAAAAATTGCAGGGGGCAGTAGTTAGAAACCCCAGAGGGCTTACGTAGTCCTAGCCGGAGCGCTAATTTTTGAGGCAGTCTCTCTCTGAGTGAGTCAATAGAGAGGAAGGACTCCCAATTCGATTTTTTTTCGGGGCAGAGGGAGAAGTGTGAAAGCGTCAGCGTGAGGAGAAGTTGGTGGGATGCAGATTTTTCTGCAAACAGTTTGTTGGGCAGGAAATGGTCAGAAGAGAGAGGAGAAGCACGGTTGAGGGAATTTCTTCTTCAGAGAATTACTAGCCAAGGAATTTGAATTCTCATGAGGTGAGCAACATCAAGGGTAAATAATTCTACTAACTTTAGTAGGGAGTGCGTAGGCTAGCCTAGCAGAAGTGCAGAGGAGAGATGAGTTCATTCGACTTTCTATTTTTTGGTAGAAATGGCAACCGGTGGCTTGAGGGATCGGATTAGGTTGGACAAAGCACCCAATTATGTCATATGAAAGGAAAGGATTCCATTCCTTCTAGATGATAATTCCCTCGAGACATATGTCGACAATGTGGTGGTTGTGCTGCAGATGCAGATCCGTTGAAGAAATACAAGGTCGAAATGGCGAAGGCAAAGGATATGATCCTCAGTGGAGTGAAGGATCATGTGGTTTGTCACATTGCTAGCATAGGGATTGCTAAGGAGATGTGGGATGCATTGTCTGCGTTGTATCAAGGATATTCTGAGCAACGAAAGATGTACCTTGAACAGAAATTGAGATCTGCTCAGATGTAAAAGGGGGAGCATGTGGATCTGCTCCTCATGAAGCTTCAGGAGACTGGAGATGAGTTATCGGTTGTTGGGTCTACACCTCAAGATTTCGATTTGGTTAGTCTGGCCCTCAATTCTATCTCAGGTGAGTGGCAAGTCTTTGTCCAAAGTATCCTGGGCAAGGCAACCTTACCGAATTGGGATGAGATGTGGGCAGCTCTAAAACAAGAGGAGCTGAGGAGAGACTTAGTCAAGGTTAAACTTGACGGAAGCAACAACAGTGGATCAAAGACCAAGGAGGAGGAGGAGAATGTAGAGCTTGCATTGAAGGGACAATAGGAGTAGTGGAGACATAAGAAGGACATCTCAAAGATCAAGTGTTTCAGGTGTGGTGAGATGGGTCACTATGCTACATAGTGTCCTCTCAGGAAGAAGGACAAAGATGAGAAACATGACCCAAAGGATGTGCATGTGAAGATCGAAGAGGAGGAGTTTGCCATGACGACCTAGATACCTCCACGAGGGAGGTGGGTTGATTTGGAGTTGTAGTTCGAAAGAGCTATAGATGGGTAGGATTCTTGAAGAGCCCACCTCTTTGATCAATTCCTTATTATGAGAGCCCAAACCAGTAGTAGCAGGATGGACTAGTGTCAGATGGTGCCGAGGAGTGTCGAAGAGATATTTGTAGTGGCTAGAAGCGCTAGAGATTGAACATTGCACAGTAGAGTTGGTAGCAATGCAGATGGCACAAAGCAAAGGTCAGCAACAACGTAGAGATTTAGAGGGTCAGTGCAAAGACTAGTAGCAGTCAAGCTCCAACATTCATGTGGTATCATACTGAACATAGTTAGTTCAGTAATTTGGGATGTTTTTCCATTATTGATCCAGTAGAAACATCAGTTTGCAACGCAATAGCAGTTTCCAGTGGTAATGCCAACAACAACACAGATGGAAAAATTTAAAGGGAGTTGTAGTATGGATGTAATGTTGACAGTGGCAGGTCCAACAATAGTATAGATGCAACACTTGCATAGATGTTGGTGGAAAACATGTTAGACATCAGCAACACAAAGGACGATAATATGAAGTTAGTGTGATGCTTTAGTTGGAGGCATTACTAGAGCACATTCCTCGCTAAGAGGGAGTGTTGATTTCTAGTATCATCATATGTGCTCTAATCTCGAATTTTGCAGGGAGGCTTAGGCACATGTATTCCAATGAACCCAGAAATCGTTTTGGGAAATTCCACCCAAAAACAATTATATTAAAATATTTAATTATTTTTAATGAGACCCTAAGTCTAAACTTAGAAAAATAAAATAATTAAAGGGTATTAATATAAACTGTGGGTGTAAATTCTAGAAGAAGACATGGATCAAGTAGAAATGATCTTAGCCATTTATTAGCTTCTAATCTGGGCCATTGAATGTCAACGAGGAGATTATTTAAGGATTCTTGAGGGTCACTTAGAAAACACACAAAGGGAGTTCAAAGAATCGATTTTCTGAAGCAGGGTAGCTGTTGGGATATTTTCGATATTGAGCTTTTGCAGTGAGAGGAAGGGATAGTTGGGTTGGAGTACCTTCTCCAGGACCCAGGATCAACAACAGAGTGGCAGAGAGACACCATAAGGAGGTAGTGCAGACCCAGGAGGGGTTGATGCTGGGCCAAAAGGGCCCATGCAGAGCTAACACAGAGTTAGAAGGGCTCATGTAGAAGCAACACAATGTTCCAGTGTAGAAATATGAAATATGCTAGGGAGCTAAGATTTCTGAGATGGGAAGGTTGGAAACTGGTCCAGAGGGCAGTCGTTTCCTAGTTGGGATGACGCAGAGCCTATTGAGGCTAATGTAGGGCCTATGCAGGTTGACTGTAGAGATAGTCGGGGATAGTTGGTTCAGCTGCCAGAACAACCAGAATTGTTGGGTAGAGTGAAGTAATCTCACTAAGTTTTTCTGCTAGTTTATTTTCTCTGTAACTGGATTGCTGGAAGGGCATCCAAAGTTGTATTCAGAAACTATTGCTTAATAATATAAAACCCACAGTGTTGTTGCATCGGTTTTCCTATATTGGGTTTTTCCAAGGGCATTTGTCCAAAACACATTGTGTCACTTGTGTGTATATTTCTCTATTATTTTGTTCTTTTTTTTGGCAAAATAATTAATTACGTGAAGGTTGTAGTGTGTTAGCTTCGATATTTGTTTTAGGAAACAATAAATAATTTATTTCATTATTTAACAAATAGGAGAAGTTTAATCTAATGCTGTCTCAATAGATTCGGGTGAGGATTCTCGAATTTTCACACCCCCAAGGGAGAGGGTTTTGTAACAACCCCTAGTTTAATTTCCATGTAAAAAAATTTAAGACCAAGGTCATGGGACACATATTCCAAGTTGAATGTTTGTAAAAACATCCTAGCAGGTTTTCATTTGGTTTATTATGGCTAAGGAAATTGGAAATGCATTGGCAAAGGCTTTGAAAAGGAAAAGAGGCACTAATTAGCATTTTATTTATGAAAATATTGGAAAATAGGAGAAAATGAAGGTGAAAGGTCACAGATTTGCATGAGGAGTAGATTGAAGAGAAAATAGTGGAAAATGAAGAAACCATAGGGACTAATGATAAAAAGGACTATCAGGATCAATTCACATACTTTTGACAGTTTTATGGTGGAGCTATCTCAACTCTCTCTCTATATCTCTCACTTAGAACATTCTTGGAGCAATCTAGAATTGGAGAAAGGAAGTCAAAGGAAGGAAAAGAAAGCAAAGGGAAGAAAATATCAAGCAAGGAAGAGTTGGATCAAACGTCTACAGTGGGATTACTTGCAGGTCTTGAGTTGCATGTATGATTTCCTTGTTATTTTTGGCATGCATGTTATATGCATATGTGTGTTTGGTTCTCTTGTTATCATTGGCATGGGTTTTTCTAGTTGTGAAAGTGGTTTTCATCCTTGCCTTGCCATTTCTAGATAGCCATGGTGTGATGGGGTTATTTCATTTAGTTGAGTTGGATTTCCAGATGGTTTTGTAACTGAGTGAGGCATTCTCATGAAAATTCACAAGGTCCTAGGAAACCCTGGATCGTTAATGGTGAGATATGTGGTAAATATTGATGGTGGAGATGGGAAAATTCCTCAAGGTATTGGTGAAGAAATCTAGAGGCATCCATGTTTCTTTAAGGACTAGTGATCCCTTGAATGGTTTTGGTGAGATTGCGGAAAATCCTGGTAGTGTATGCTTATGTTTTGGCCTAGGAATCCCTTGACCAGTAATGGTGAGCGTTAGAGTCGGTCTAGTTATCCCTCTGTCAAAGATAAAAGCTCTTTTACATTTCATGTTTTAGGTGTCCCATCCGTTTTGATCAGTTGCATTTCGTTAGGCAAGCCATAACTCTGATGGAGCAGTTTATGTCACTCATTCCCCTCGTGCTTGGGACTACTGGTTCAGGTCTATTCATTAAAATAAATCTTCAAAGGTCATTTACAATCATGTTTTAAGTTTTTAGGTCTTAGGTCTAGGGTTGAGTCAATTTTGTCTTGAAAAGTCTTAGAAGACCAGCAGGCCAGAGGGATGTCTTCGATAGATCATCACTTCAATAATTTTCATCATTGTATAGCTGAATCAGGGCTTCTCTTCAAAACTCTGTTTTGAAGGTAAGTCGCCACCTCATTTTTGTAAAAATTGTAAAAATTTTCAGTTCTTCAATTGTTCAAGTGCAGCCTTGGTCTCCTTTGCCAAAGCATATCAGAGCTATCCCTGCAAAAAATTATCTGAGAAAATCATTATTTCAACTAATTTTAAAGGGGAAACCAAAAAGGTCAGAGCCTATTAATTTTGAAAAAGTGTCAACAACCAAACATAAGAAAATGGGTTTTGGGTTAAGCAAAAATCAACAAGGAGTCTATATGAAGATATTTCTCCTCATTTGCAACCCATTCCACTTTCCAAGAGCAAAGAGCATTGTTCTAAGGCGATTTTGTGAATTTGTGAGCAACTTGGGCCGTTTCCAGGGCGCGCGGCGCATCAGGTCAGGCGCGCGGCGCATCAGGAAACATTTTCCAGTGCAATTTAACACGTGCGTGGCGCATCAGGGGTGCGCGGCGCATTGGGTGAGGTGTGCGGCGCATAGGAGTTTATGCCTGAACTTTGCCCAAAAACCACTCAAATCACCTCTTCTCATGCATCAAATCATAGGTAGGCTTACATCACAGCTTGTTCTTGGTTTTTGGATGGTTTATGTAAAGAAATTATGCTATATTTGCCATGAAAAACGAAGTGTAAAAACCCTCCTTGTTCATAAATTTGCTGTAAGAATTTAAGTGCCAAGTTTGCTGAAGGGTTTTCAAAAATCACTGTTGCCAAGGTTTTCCTATTCCCTTTGTTTCCCATCCCCTATTTTCACTAATATTTTTCCAATAATTTCTCATAAAAACCCTACACTATCCTTCCTCAAAATCTTAATCCCTCCCTTATACTAAAAACATACAATCCCTACCTCATCCCAAAACCCTAAATTTTCAAGATTTTCCATGCCCCTTCTCTTCCCTAATTTCCTTGTTCTATTTCCATCTTCCCCTTTTCCCTAATGTTTCCTTTTTCCTAACAATTCCCTTGTCACTTGTGTCCCCTTGGTCACAGCATTTGAGAAAAAGGGAAAAGGTCTACAGTCAATTTTGTACACAATTCTATATCAACATATATATATTCCAGCTACCTTGTTTTTAAAGAACATATCAGAGACCGAGTCAGTATATGAGCAGGAATATGATAGTGAATCTACACCAGAGGTCAATGTACCTAATGTGCCATGGAGGTATCATAAAGGTGGCAAAAGTGGACAGCATGTTAGGGAGGAGCCTACTTCTTTGGCTCAATTGCAAGATTGCCCACTTGCAATGGATTGTTTTCGGCGCCAAGCATGTTACCAATATTGTGAGATGATCTCACAAACTCAGCATCATCGCAAACTGGTCCGTCTATTTGTCCTTAACCTACAGGATGATCATGTAAACCTTGCCGGAGTGGATTTCACCTTGTCACCCGACACTATTGCTCAGGCCACCGGGATACCAAATGTGGGGGAGGAATGGAGTAAACGCCAGATGCTGGACAGGTATTACTATGAGCCATATATCAAGCTCGGATATATCAGACACTTGAGTGTAGCCTTTCCTTTCGGATTCCTGAAAGATGAGTTTGCACTGTTGATGAAACTCATCATTCGGTATTTCAGCTGTGAGGGCAGATTCTCACGTCTCTATGCATACCATGTTCGTTTGTTGATGCATTTCACATGGGTACGTATGATGAACATTCCGTTTTTCATGTGTCGAAACATAGAGAGGATGGTGCCTTTAGTACAGAGGAAGAGCCCGACACATCAACACAGGAGAATATATCACTATGCCTTGATCAAAATCATATTGATGCATCAGTTGGCACAACAAGGTATTGCTTGGGAGGATTTCATCTCCCGTGATTTCTTATCCGTGCTACAGCCTCCTCCAAAGATAATTCATGATGAGGGAGGGCCTTCACAGTAGTTTGACATTCCTGAGACCGAGCATGTTGATGCTCCAGTATATGTGACATATCAGAAAGGCCCCAGGGCCTTATTTGCAGCCGCATGACGAGTATTATCTCCACCCAGGGTGGAAGGGGTCTCATTGACATCATCAGCAGAGCGAGTATTATCTCCACATCATGTGGAAGAGACCCATGGTTGATGAGGGTCCTTCAGGAGGTCAGGATATGGGTATCATTGATGTTGATGCTAGCTCGCCTAACTCGGAGCTCAAGGAGATCATCCGAGAGAAAAGGGCCGAGAATGATTCGCTGCAAAAGAAATTGCAGATGGCTAAATGGGTGATCAACTACTTAGAGCAGCGCAACAAACAGCTAGAAGATGAGCATGAACTTTACGAGCTGTGGAAGATTCGGGAAGACCGGGAATTGGCTCGAAGAAGCCCTAGTGATTTGACACCTATTGATTGAGAATCAATGTTCATCCGGGT
>APFE030750623.1:0-17882 GCA_000404065.3 Pinus taeda | reverse complement strand
AACCGCATTGAGAAAATACATAAATACCTACTTGTAAAAAAAACTGTATGCATTTTCAATCGCCATCTTTGTACGAGACTTTCACAAGTGGGCATGATCAGAAAATGCATGACATATTTTGTACTTCATAGATTAACATGACTAAAATGACTTTTCCTCCCTCGCTTTGAGGGACCGAATTTGACAGGCATTTTGCCAGTATTTGAGGTTTATAATTTTTCAATGCTCGTCTCTTTGATGTGTTTGAAACTATGTAAAACGTGACAGCCATTTTCCCAATATTTGAGGTTGATAATTTTTTAATGCTCGTCTCTCTTGATGTGTTGGAAGCTATGTAAAACTTATTTTTGATGTTTTAGCTTTTTGTAGAAAACGTCATTAATACCCCATTAAGGAAATCCAAGGAACTAGAAATAGATACACTCGCATAGAAACTAGGGCATGTTACAAGCATCAGCAAAGGGAGTAGACATGTCATAGTGCTCACCCATCTCATGGGTCACAAGGAATTTTTCAAATATTTTCCTTGCCTCAAATCTGCTGGCCAAGCGGTTAATTAAACAAGAAACGTATAAATGAAACCGAATGCAAAGACACAAGTAAAAGAACACAATATTTTACGTGGTGAAAGCTTGACAGCGTGTCAAGGAAACATCCACGGGGCAAGGGATTGGATTATTTATTCAATCGACAATTATTTTCCACGATTACAATAGTTCGGGCATACATCAGTTATAGAAAAGCCTCCTTCGTTACATAACTGCTGCTTCGGTATAAAACTAACTTGGCAGTAACTAATACAATTTACACATATTTACTTAATTAGTTGTCAAATTCCAACAAACTCCACCTTGACAACAATTTTCCTAATCCCTTTCCCATGCCCATTCATCATCTCTTCTGCAAGCCAAGAGAAGCTAAACACCATTGCAGCTTCTCTGCTGTAACTGGCTTCGTGAATATGTGTGCATAATTCTCCCGTGCATGGACCTTCTTGAGAGCTATTTTTCCGCCATCGATCACATGTCTCAGAAAATGATACCGTACATCAATGTGCTTGGTATTGCCACGATAAGCTGGATTTGTAGCCAAGTGAATAACACTCTGACTGTCACATAGTACATTCACTTTCTCCTGCGTCCTTCCAATCTCATAAAGTAGACCCTTTAACCATATTGCTTCTTTACTGGCATCTGAAGCAGCTATATTTTCTGCTTCGGTAGTGGACAACGCAAATGTTTCTTGAAGCTTTGACATCCAACTAATTGCTCCACCTACAAGAGTAAAGACATAACCTGTAGTAGATCTCCTTTTGTCCAAATCACCTAAATAATCAACATCCACATATCCGTAGATTGTTCCTTCACTGCCATTAAATATGATGCAATGATCACCTGTGCCTCTTAAATATCAAAGCACCCATTTCACTGCTCGCTAGTGTTCTTCACCTAGATTTTCCATGAACTTGCTGACAACTCCAACTGCATGTGAAATGTCAGGTCTTGTAGATACCATCGCATACATTAAGTTGCCCACAACATTCGCATATGGTACATGAGATGTATACTGCTTTCTTCATCAGTTCTAGGACTCAAAACCCAAGAAAGCTTAAAATGGGAAGCTAATGGAAAATTAACAGGTTTCACACTGTTCATACTGAACTTTTCAAGTACTCTTTCCACATACTTCTGCTGTGATAACCAAATCTTACCATTTTTCCTGTCTCTGTGTATCTCCATGCCCAAGATATGTTTTGCTGCTCCAAGATCCTTCATATCAAACGTCTTAGAGAGCTGAGCCTTTAACCTATTGATCTCTTCCATGCTTTTGCTTGAAATAAGAATATCCTCAACATACAAAACTAAGATAATGAATGTGCCACTGGAACTCTTGAAGGATACACAATGATCATCCTCACTTCTAATAAAGTTCTGGCTCACCATGAAGGAGTCAAACTTCTTGCGCCATTGCCTGGGAGGCTGCCTCAGGCCATACAATGATTTCCTGAGCTTGCAAACTAATCTTTTGTTGCGACATTATACAAAACCTTCTGGCTATTCCATATATATCTCTTCATCCAAATCACCATGTAGAAAAGTTGTTTTAACATCTAACTGTTCTAACTCAAGGTTAAGTAATGCAGTTAGTGCCAACACAGTACGAATAGAAACAAGTTTTACAACTGGTGAAAAAATCTCATGAAAGTTAATACCTTCAACCTGAGAATACCCTTTTGCTACCGGTCTCGCCTTATACCTTTCGATACTTCCGTCAACTTTCCGTTTCAATTTGAAGACCCATTTGCATCCGAAAACACTTCTCCATTGGGGAAGTTCTACAAGATTCCAGGTATTTTTCTTGGCTAAGGAATCCATTTCTTCTTCCATAACCATTTTCCATTTTTCGTTATCCGTATCATCTACTACTTCTTGATAACAACAAGGTTCCCCATCTTCAGTAATTAAATCAAAAGATGAAGCAGAATCTTCATACCTTTTGGAAGTTTTTCTTTCCCTTGTAGACCTTGTTAGAGTGACTGGTTGCTGAACTGGTTTAGAAACTTGAACAACTTGCTTTGCGTCTTCAACACCTTTTCCTCCAAAAGTCTCGACTTTCCAAAAAAGGTCTAGCCTCCATATGAATTTGTTGATTTGGCAGAGACTGAGCCGCCTCCATCTGGACACTTATTCTGTTTCAGTCTTCCACATCAGATAAAATCTTTGCTGTTGTACTCAAAGCTAAAATCTAGGAAATGTTTGGTGTAAATGACACAAACTTCCTTTGATACCATGCAGCGTCTTCTAGGGATCCCAATTTTCACGCAGCATTGATACTACGCAGCGTCTTCGAGGGCTCCCAATTTTCACGCGGCGTCTCTCTTTAACCTTTTCTTATGCAGCATCTCTCTTCGAGGGGTCCCCAGTTTTCTCAAATCAAATCAATAGCTTTGATACCAATTGTTGGCGAAGCGGCTAATTAAACAAGAAATGTATAAATGAAACTGAATGCAATGGCACAAGTAAAAAACCACAAGATTTTACGTGGTAAAACTTTGACAGGGTGTCAAGGAAACATCCAAGGGGCAAGGGATTGAATTCTTTATTCAATCAATAATTATTTTCCATTATTACAATAGTTCGGGCATTCATCAGTTATATAAGAGCCTCCTCCATTACATAATTGCTTCTCCGGTATAAAACTAACTTGGCAGTAACTAATACAATTTACACATATTTACTTAATTAGTTGTCAAATTCCAACAAAATCATAACTGGATTCTCCTTGGAAATACTTGGAATTTGGATCCATTCAACTAGGATGATCATTAAATACCATAACTTCTATTGATTAGGGTGATGTAGGCCAATCCATAGTTTTTAAGCATCTTCGTTAATTTCTTTTGCACACAACACAACTATAAATGATTGGTGATGTCAAGAATTTGATATCCAAATTGCGTTTTTGCAATTTCTAACCATGCTCAAAACAAATTTTGAAACCAACTAGGCTATAAATGAACCAAACTGTTCCAAATACCAAAGGGAGAGAAAAGGCGTCAAAGCCACACCGATCGTTCTTTTAAACTGAATCATTTAATCATTAAAATAAATAGAAAAACATTTGCATCTCAAAGACCAAATTTCATTTCAAGGATCAAATTATTTTAAGATAGGGAGTGCGACCGTACTGACAGTATTTAGTGGTGCAACCATTCGTAAGTGTAATAGATGTTTCTCTTTTTGATATATATATATATATAATCGAAAATTAAAAATATTAGAATATCAAATTTGAATAACGAATATAGTATGATTTTTTCATAATATTTAATTTATTTATACATTAACAATAATATTTTAAACCATCGATAGCCCCAAGGGTTAGTTCAATCGGTCAAGCCGAGCCCTCGCCAATGGGAAGTCATAGGGTCGAAACCTGAAAGCTCTTGGGGTCAGGTCAGTAAATAGGCCGAGGGGTGTGGCCCCCTTCGGGTGGGGTCAACCCTAGAATTGTTCGATCCTGGACGTAGCGGACCCACTGACCATGGGTATCTGTGAACGAGTAGTGAAAAAAAAAAATTATTTTAAACCATCAAAAAGAAAAATCTCATTCCAAATGTAGTTTCTAACTTAAAAGGCAAAAAATATCAAATTGGACAGCCCATTATATTCCATATTCTCACTCCAATTTCCCAGTCAGCAATGCTCACCCTAATTGATCTGTACACTATTATAATTATAATATTTTAATGGATTTTATGCTTGGATAGAGTCCTTATTCACAACATGGTCTCCTCGAAATAAACTAAACATCCTAAAATTGTTTAGTCAAAATATTCGTTTCTTCCTCAAAAGCAAATATTGATTTTTGTGATTTGTTCATATTATCTTCTTTAATAGTTTTAAAAAATATTTAAGAGCTTAACCTTGTCTCCTCATAAATTGCGCAAACATTTTATATATAAATAGTTTAGTAAATTATTAATAATTTTACTATTCTTTTTTTTGCTTAAGCAAGAGACGGTCCTTCTATTAACTTAGGTAAAAAATATTTTACACAGGTTACAAGAGACGCACAAAGGCACAAACTCCCACAAAGGGAGAGTGAAAATACCCAAAGTACCCATAAAACCCTCCAAAAATCAAACAGAAACAAGGCCTAGACTGCCCTGGAACCAAAAGCGGGCAAGTGGATCCAAAGCCCGTTGATCTGTCTTCTAATAATCCGGCAGTCAAAATTCAACCCGCGCGGAGGCGAAGCCCGCAGAAAAACACTTAAGTTGCATGATCAACACTGACCGTTGATCTTTTCCTTCTGATACAACGGCTGGTGTCCATATCGCACGGTTTAAAAGCCCGCTGAGTACCGCGCGATGAAGGCGATTTGCTTTTCCGGTCCTCCGCCACGTGTTGCTTCCTGAGTGGAATCGCTGGCTTTTCATTAAAACAGTCTTTGGTTTGGATGTCGCCCGATGATGGTGGTAAACCATTAGTGGTTTTATCCTTTCGGGTCCACCAACTTGCATGCCAAAATGTGGCCGTTGATCTTCCCTCTCCGGATCTGATGGCCACAAACCAAATCAAATTGCACATCTGCTTGCGTATTACCCAGCGATTTTACTATTCATATATAAAGTCATCCTTATGATTATTTAGTTGATTTTTAATTTATTTTCAAGATTTTTTTTATTCATCTGTCATTATTTATTTTTATTATCTTATTTGCACATTTAACATAATTTGATATTTATCGTGATTAGTAACTCTAGATACTTTCATTCTAGTGAAATAATAATTTTTAATTGATTTTCAACAATTTTTTTTTAATTTATCTTCTTCAATGTGAAGAGTAGCTATTTTTAATTATAATTCTAAATATTTTGAAAATATTATATTTATATATTTAAAGCAACTAGATATTTTATATAGCATAAATTTTAATTAAACCCATAGGGTGTAGTGTTTTTTCAAGGTACTTGATGTTGTAAAGGTTATAAGTTTGATACTTTCTCTAGAAAGATCCATTCATGCTTACGACTAGTGTGGTTGAGGAATCCATTCGTGCTTAGGGTTGGTGTGGCTAAGGATAGGTCTAGTATGCCCCACGATAGTAGATTAGGCATGCTAGTCATCTTAGGACTCACATAAGTGTGTTCTCTCTCTCTCTCTCTCTATAATTTGATTATTAACTTACAAACTAGAAACGCATTATCAAAATTTAGTTATTTTCGATATTGAAGTATTGCATTATTTTCTCTATTATTAGGCATTTTCGTTTTTTAAAATAAATTTATCATCAAAATTTATTAAATTCTTATTTTTTTACCTGGAATGAAAGTAGCGGAAACTCGGAGCACTTCATCGTGAATGTTAAATTGAATGGCAAGTCATGTTTGCGGGACACAAGGTAATTAAAGAGTAACCAACAACAACAAGAACTTCGTGTCTAGGTGTACACCACTTGGGCTAACTCTTGAGAATAAACCAATTTTTATTGATTTATTGTAATCATTTTAAAACCTTAAATACACCTTTTAGAAAAAAAATAAAGTTATTATCATTAAATTCTTATTCCTCTTTATAATTCTCTTTTATAATATTTTTTTATTGATTATAATTTTGGGTTTGATATTTGTCCTTTTATTTATTAAAGTGATTATAATTGAGTTTGATATTTGTTCATTTATTTATTAAAATATTCATAAATATTGAATAAAAAAAAATATTTTTTAAATCAATTTTATGATGTAAGTTATTGCAATTTTTAACAAAAATAAAGAATATATATTTTTAATATAATCCACTTCGTTTTTCCCCAAATTCCCAATAATATAGAATGATGATTATACAATTAAACAATTATATTCATCAAGTTATTATTTTTTTAAAATTATATATTTAATTTTACTAAATGCATTATGTACATTTCAATGGTTTTATCATTATAATAAGTATACGACTATGAAATGCATTTTCCCTCAAACCACAGTTTGAATGCTTTGCCATTTTTTTCTCTCCATTTATGATTTAATATTCTTTTAACAATTTTTCTTATAACATTTAAGATAACATAATGAATTTCCAAAATATATATTTGAACTATATATCATTTAATTCAAAATTATTACTATTCATTTCAAACATGTATGAATCTAAATGTATTTTAATGCTCAATCTATTATATATTGAGGAGGAGTGAATTCTAAGTACAAGTAGTAATTTTGAACACAAAGTATTGTAAAAGATTAGTATAAGATATAAACTAATTGTAAATTTGACATTCATATATACAATTCTTAATTTGGAATATAAAAACATTTAATATTGAAGTAAGAGGCATACAATTTATCGAACTCACTGGATGTATTAGTAACGGATAAAGAAAAATAAATATAACTAACATAGCCACTTACTCTACACCATTAAGAATTCAATTTATGCTTAAGTGCTTTCCTACAAGATAAACACTAAGAACTAGTTTCAAATATCAATATACATAAGATTTTATTCAAGACAAAAGAATTATTTCAAATTGAGGAAAATATTGCTTTTGGGTCAAAATTACACACTTTGTTTCTAATTATAAATCTTTTAAATTATTGTATTTTTAAATATGAGTTTTTTTTAGGAAGTTCACTTAGCAAATTTGTGAAAATGTAAAGTAAATGTTAATAGAAGATTCCATATCCAAATATTTGGGATATGAAGTCATGGAATTGTACGAGTTAAGATGACAAAGATCCACCTGAGGTTGGAGTGGTAGCAAGATGAATCAACCATCAAAATATATATATAAGCATATAATACAATATCTTAGTCTAATATAAAAGAAAGTAAGTAGACGCAAAGAACCAAATTGAACTCAGAGTATTCAAGGAAACAATATAAATGAATCTTCTTAATTTTACCAATAATAATATAAATGAATCTTGTTAACTTTGGCCATAACAATATAAATGAATTTGGCCATGTTTTATTGTGAAGCTTTTGAACAAATAGAAGGACCACACTAGTCTTTAAGGCAGCTGGGTGGTGAAGTAGTCCCCAAAGCCATTCCCAACGCATTGGTACATATTGCATTTGCTGTGTTTGCAGCCGTTGAACTTATGTGAACATTTTCCAAAGTAATTCCTGTGCACGGAACTGTTTCGCTGCACGAAAAATTCACAGCCACATTCGTCGATGACGTTCCGTGGATGTTTTTAAAAGTGACGTCCTTTATTTGTACTGCAGATGACTGCACACAACATCATCACAAATATTATTGCTGATTTCAAACTTCAAAACCAATATGTCCAAAAGATATTGCGATAATCGATACGTATGAAAATTATTGTGTTACATACTATTTGTCATTTCTATGCATTTAACATGGCGAAAAATTATATCAGAGACATGATTACTGATTCCAAACCTCAAAACCAACATCCAAAATTTGTTTATAATTGGAGTATAGTTGTAACTAATGACGCTAAAAATAATTAATTACCTATTTCAAGCGAATGGATACTAAAGGGAAAGAAATTATGCTTTCATGCTTATTATATGCACATACACCAGTATTTCAGAATTGACGACATATATGGGAACTATATACCCACAGACTTCAAACTGATATTTCAAGAACAGCTGGAACAAAACGCAATCTTAAAAGAGACAAAAGTGCTACGATGCCCAATTAATTAGGATGTGTGTTGTATATGTTTTTCCCTCGGGTATGTTATGAAAACAACATGGAATTGTGCACAAAAGTTAGCTGATCACCTGAATTTTGCATGGCGAAGACGAATCACAATAATATTGATCAATGATAATCGGATTCTTGACATTATCAACAACTATGTCCTCAAATGTGATATTCCGTGCATAGCCAGAACCACCCTGTATATTTAGAAAAATCATGAATTATGTTATCATCATGGTAGATAATGAAGATTAATATCAATTACAAATTGTAATGGATTGTTGTTGCATAGTGAAAATTTCAAGAGAAAAGATTAAAATGAATAGAAATAGTTAAAAGAGTCATACACATGCTAAACCAACCTGCCAAGTCTTGATTCTAGCTCCGTTGGATGTTCCGCTAAAAGTGACGTTTTGGACAAGAATGTCATCAATTTTGGCTGCTTCGCCATTTTCTCCCAGGCTTCCAATACTGCAGAAAATAAGAAGTACAATTAAAATTGCATTCTTAATGTCTCATCTCATTGTATTGTATTTTCTGCATGATAAGAGCAAAAATACATATCTCACCTGATGCCATGGCCTGGGCCACAATTTATATTTTTGACATTAATTGTAGATGAGCCTGACGAAATGGAAATGCAATCATCCCCTGGTATACAATATTTACAACCATAATTAGCATGTTTGTCAATTTGAAGTTTAGATAGGTAAAATTAAGGTTTGCACTTATAGCAACGTTAAGATAGGTCTAAGCTAGATGGATATATACTAAATTATTATTAAGCTATTGGATCTACGATAAATGGGTTTACGTGAATGAACAAATTAACGCAAAGCGGTGGAATTAATAGTTTCCAACCTGTCTCGATGACACAGTTGTCGATTTGGGCATTTTGAACTCTTTGTATATGAATACCATCAGTGTTTGGGCTATCCTCGGGAGCTTGTATCTGCAGCCCGCTTAGTTGGATCTCCGAAGAGTCCACCACTGCGAGATGCATCTGTTGGCTATTGACAAATTGCAGATTTCTAATCAAAACATTTGAACATCCAGTGATAGACATTGCCTGTAAGACCAAAGCATAATCCAAACCCATTGCATGAGAACAGCCGCCTCCAATCAAAATTTACAGAAAAAATAAATAAAAAATGAACTATTTATAACATCGTGTCTCTCTTCAAGCAAATAAACAAGGAGATTAGGTAGGAAACAAACCGTCGGAGCCGCATGGAGGCAACCCTGCACACATGAACATTTCTGATGATTAATATAAATTGAAGCAGATGGTTTATACTTGTTGTATTGATGTTTAATGTTAAATGTTAAGAGTTGGAGAGATGAGTGTGGATGGTGCTAGTGGGTGGAGTGGTACGTGGATATTCAATGGAGGAGAGATGATGGAATATTAGAGAATGCGACACAATGGGGACAAAAAGGCCAGGTGAAATAGAAATGCTTACGTGTTGTTCGTGCACTTTGCAGGACTTCGACCACCAAGCCTGGCCTTGACCATCAATGACACCACCACCTTCTATGGTCAACCCAGATATGCCAGAAAATCGGAGCCACATACCACGTTCATTGCTATTCCATGCAGATTGTTGATTGGGTGCAACTATTGTTCCTGTAATCTGCAAGTAATCTATGTCAGCATAATTTGCGTCTATTGTCATCACAGGTAGACAACCCGACATCCAACTTTCTTACCTCTACTGAAATATGAGACTTGCAAGGACCAGGAAATGTCACTGGCGTAACTAGAAATTTCTTTCCCGACGGTACTTGGAACACTGCATCGGAGGGTGCCGTGCACGCTGCCTGCCATGCTTCTTGGAATGCCTAAAATAACAAGAAAATAACCATAAGCAGCGAGTTAATAACCACGAAAGGAGAAATAATCATAACAATATTAATAATTTAATTAGTCACATTTTCTGGTTGGGGGAAGAAAATATATTCTCATCTATAAGATTTAATTGGTTGTAAAGATTTTAATTAGATTGCAAAGTATATATAATCTATTTTTTCCCAAATTTCAGTCAGAGTGTGAAAGGTATATAAAGGAACACGTATATTTTCTAAATTGGTTGTAAAAAATTTAATTAGATTACAAAGTAATATGATATATCAAGGAACAAGCATGTTTTGTGGACGGTCAGAAGAAAGAAAAACCTATTCCCACTATAAAAATAGTGCAGTGAGTCGAAGGGCAAGGGCAAGGTATGCTCAGCGCATCAAACTTTGCACGAGTATCAAAAGAATATTGAACATATATAATAATTGATTAAAAAGGTAGTTACCGTCCGATCATCGTTTAGACCGCTGCCATGTGCACCGTAGTCCATGACATTGAAGATCGGTGAAGCGCTGGAATCACTTTTGCTCAGCAGCACCTTTCTATGAGTAGCCCAACTTGAATCCCCCATTAACAGGGCCATAATAGCAACAGCTGAAGCGAATGTAGTCTGCAGATAATTTCTTTGTTAAAAGCGTCTTATCATTTTTTCACACAAACAGACTGCAGATAATTTCTTTGTTAAAAGCGTCTTATCATTTTTTCACACACACACAGACTGCAGATAATTTCTTTGTTAAAAGCGTCTTATCATTTTTTCACACACACAGACTGCAGATAATTTTTTTTGTTAAAAGCGTCTTATCATTTTTCCAAACACAGACCGCAGATAATTTCTTTGTTAAAAGCGTCTTATCATTTTTTCACACACACAGAACTGAAATCATATTGTTTGCAACGTACAGAAGCATAGTTTGCTTTAGTCATTACCAATGATTTAAAAGCCAAGTTTGCTTTAGTCATTACCAATGATTTAAAAGCCATTGCGAAAATTTTGAAGCCGAACCTTTGTTGCAGCCTACAGGTGATCGAAATGTGTTTCATGGCAAGGAGAAGAGCGGGGATTTTATAGTGCTAAAAGCCATTTAAAACGTGTTCCTATTTCTTCTTTTCTTTCTATCTCACGGACTCGTTTATATTTCTTCTTTTCTTTCTACCGGAGGGACTCGATTTGGTCCGCTTTATTTTTTTCTGACCGCAATGTGCCCATCAAAATTGACTTAACTGTCACCGGGCATTGTGGAGACTGTGCTCCTGTAACATATCCAAATTCCAGTTTGATTGTTGTTCAATTTGTGATCGCTGACGTATTTATCTTTGGACCATGCATCAAAATTGACTTAACTGTCACCGGGCATTGTGGAGACTGTGCTGCTGTAACATATATCCAAATTCCAGTTTGATTGTTGTTCAATTTGTGATCGCTGACGTATTTATCTTTGGACCATGCAAGTCGGAATGATGGTATAATTACTTTCCCCGCATTATGCCGTGCTGCCGAACCAAAAAACACTGACCTTTGTGTACTATTCGAACATTCTCATTTTGCACGACCGTTGTTTATCTTAACGGAAAGACTGCGTGTGAGTCGCTCCCTTTGATTAACGGAAAGACTGCGTGTGAGTCGCTCCCTTTGACTAATACAGTTTGCTTGCATCAGTTGCGTCACTGGCGTAGAATGCGCGAAAGTCTTTGCAGAAGGGTGCTTACACTTACATGTATGAAATATAGTTCATGTTGTAAACATGCATTTTGTTTTGGCGGGCGTGCATTTAATTATTTAATTTTTTTTGGTCTTAAATAATTAATTGAAAATTAAATTAAAAAAAAATTCTAATTTATAGTGTATAACTTCGTTTCGTACGAAAAGGAGGTGCAATTCTTTTTTTTTACTTAAATTCGTATGATTTTTTTTTACTTAATATGGAATTTAAGTATGACATTTAAAAATAACACCGATATTACACACTGGGGATTTATTTTTTTTAATTGTTATATTAAGTAACAAAAATTTATACCTATAGATATATAAAGAATTAGAAATATTATTTTTTAATATTTTATAGATATAAAGAATACTCCTATTCCATTAGGGTGTGCTTCTAATCTGGTGTCCGAAGGAGATTTGGTCAAAAATTAATATGGAGTTTACATGTAACATTTTAAACAACAAAGAAGAATCAATGTAAACAGGAATACAATATGTAGAGTAAATGAAAGTAAAAAGATTTTGAAGATTGAAACGTTTACCTTGCACAAAATAAATAAATTTATATCTATAAAATAAGTATTTTCAAAACTAATATTTTGAATATTAAAATTAATTTGAAAAGAGTAAATTGTTGAGTACTATTGAGGATTCTACTTTAATATTTTGCAAGCAAGTGATTTTACTTTCTTATGGACCTAGATTACTCTGAATCAAAACTAACTGGTGATACCTCCATACTCGGAACCATCCATCGAGACCAACACACCTTTGATACAGTATGTCGAGAGTTTGACATTCCTCCATACTCAGAACCATCGAGACGAACCCACCTTTGATACTCGGAACCATCCAGACCAACACACCTTTGACATAATATGTCGAGAGTTTGGCATTCCTCCATACTCAGAACCATCGAGACCAACCCACCTTTGATATAGTATGTCGAGAGTTTGACATTCCTCCATACTCGGAACCATGCAGACCAACACCCCTTTGATATAGTATACCCTGGCCTCTAAGAGAAGCAAAATAAAGTTTATTTTTTTCTTTTCACCTTAATCAAAGTTGTACCGTTTATATTATTGTTTATTATACCAAGCTTTTAACACTTTATAAGTGAAATCTCGTGAGATATTGGCCAAGGTTATGGTTGGAAATTGAATAATTAGAATATAGAGGGGATGTTAGATTTGCTCCTAGGTTAGTTCATTATGAAGCAAGAGTTAATGGAATGGGTGCTTTGGAAAGGCCGAGATCAACATCATTGGGAGATCGAATTTTTAAAATATTAAAGGGGATGTTAGAATTGCTCCTAGGTTAGATCATCATGAAGAAAGAGTTCATAGAAAGAGTGCTGTGGAAAGGCCAAGATCAACATCATTTAGGCTCTTAAGTTTGTATAATTATAAATAGCTTAGCTTAAGAAACAAATTGAATAAAGTGTAAATCTTTTGATGCTCAAATAATTTAGTAAGTTATTCATATTTTTACTTTTTTTTTTTCACTTTTCATTTACTCCATGGAAAATTCATATACATAAAGGATAGAACTCATGTTCCATCTAAATAATTATTTGTAATTTGATTTTTTTATTATCTAATTTTGAAAGTACTATGAGAAACACCATTAAACATATAATGTATTTATTAATTTATTTTTCTAATTAATCTGATCTTCTAATTTTTTAACATATGAAACTGATTTTCTTTTAATTAAAAATATGTGAAATTCTTGCTTTTTCTTTTTTAATCCCAACAACTTATTTTGACAAGTAACTACTATACTTTGACACATAACTATTGGTAAACTTCTGGGATCTCTACTTTGACACGTAACTATTAGTAAACTTCTGGGATCTCTAATCGACTCCAACCAGAAAAATTCAATTCAAAAAGGAGGGTTAACACAAACCACCAACCGTGAACCCTGCATATTGCTGAATTGCATGAACCAACTACCATGAATAATATTCAATTATAAAAGCCACGTTAACAAATATTCGGAAGTTGCAAACCAATTCTGAATAGTAGGAACCAACAATCATGAGCCACGTTAACAAATATACGGAAGTTGCAAACCAACAACCGTGCACATTTCTGAATTGTACGAACCAACAACCATGGGTATTCACTTTTAATATCACTTGGTATTCGCAAACTATTCATTAATGCTTCTTCCTTCCCACGAAATTTTACATGAACTTAAATCAAAATTTAAAAAACATGCCTAAAATACCAAAAGCTCCATTTTATGCGTTTCCGCAATGAGGAAATCAGTCTAGTCGTCTCAGTGTGTCGCTGTCTGTCTGTCTTCTGGGTACTTAACGATAACACTTGTTGTCAACGAACTGCTCGTACTTATCCATTTTGTGGTCAATACGAGCGCCAAGTATCTGTTTGTTTGTAGAGAAAAGTTGAGAGAGAGAATGTGAATGTGGGGGCATTTACCATCAATCGCAGGTGTGGCATGGCAGAAATATAAGTTTTTCTTCATCCCCGTAGAGCTGCAGGACGACCAAGAGATAATAAAACTGCCGACTCTAATTACAAACGTCCCATTTTCTTGGACATTTATTTTGAAAATTTTCATTGCTACAACCGACTACGCCCCAAATCCTCCTGTTGTTGCGCTATAAACGTGTCAAACCTGATCTACTCTGAAATGAATGCTCAAACCGAGCGCTCAATTCCGCAGTCGACCAGCGCTATAAACGTGTAAAGCCTAAATCAACTAGTCTGAATGAATGCAATTTTTGTGTTTTACAACTCTTCCTAACCGAGCGGACCATATAGAATCTAACCTTCTCCTTTACAAGTGTTAAACCCATCTTCTAAAATTCCTCCATCCACGCATGCCTGCGTCAACTCATACATTTTTCTACACAAACTTTTCTTTTCCTTTCAATTTTGTACAAATCTCGAAATTTCTCCGGTGGGAAAAAAGTATTAAAAAAATTAGTGTTTGGAAAATATAATTAGGTGGGTCGATCTGTTTAATTAGGTGGGCATAGATAGTTAGGTTGGCCGATGGGATGGGTTTATATTGAAAAAAAAATTTCCTTTTAAATAATTATTACGCGCATGAAAACTATTTAATTATTATATTTTTAATACTAATTATAAAATAATTAATATTAATTATAAAATAAAAGGTTAAGATTTATCTAAAAAGTTATTATTTCTTTTTTGCCCAAGCATGTATCATGTGAACATGAGTTATGTTTATTTAAACATGTGAATTCTAAACTATTGTTCTCGTTAACTTATTCTTGTGTAGGAGCTCCCTAACTTCCTCTTCTAAGTTGTAATATATTTGTTAATTCAAGATCAATACAATTGCAATGGATAGTAAGGTCAGTGATAATGTTTACAAATTCATTCAAGAGCTTATCTAACAAACATATGGAAACATTGTTTGGTTTTAAAGTATACAAAAGTGAATTGTATTTTCATTTTAATTTCAACCAGAAGAACTTACACTTTGAATTAATAAACTTCATTGGCTTTCTTATTTCTCTTTATTTGAACTAAGTTGAGCCTCAACAACACTGGATGGAAGAACAATCACCAATGGAATGCTAGTATTCCTTTACATATTTGTAATATTTCCATAATAAACCCCCTTGCTATCTATTCACTTTTTCTACCCTAAGATAAGATAATATTGTGGAACTTATGTTTATACCATTATATATGGTTTAGTTGGACAGATAGTTTGAATATTACGTACATTTTTTCATGCACAAATTATTTGGTAAGTTATTAATATTTTCAGTTTCATATTATGATACTTCAGTTTGTGTCATTATATATGGTTTATTTTAAAAATTAGTTCTACTATTGTGTAGATTTTTTATGCATAAATGATTTAGCTAGTTATTAATATTTTTCTATTTTTCTCTTCTCATTTACAAGATGCATTTGTAATCAATGCCCTCACAAAAGAACTAACACTAAACTCATATTTGAAGAATATGAATGGCTATAACAAAAAGAATACACTCATATTATTCCTAGGAGCCCTCACAAAAGAACTAACGTTAAACTCATATTTGAAGAATGGTTAGAAAAAAAAGGAACACACTCAAATTATTCTTAAAATGGACCAGAGTACTGTGATCCCAGTTTAATTGATTAAGATGTCTACTATATATGTATTTCATTTAACCGCATTGAGAAAATACATAAATACCTACTTGTAAAAAAAAATTGTATGCATTTTCAATCACCATCTTTGTACGAGACTTTCACAAGTGGGCAAGATCAGAAAATGCATGACATATTTTGTACTTCATAGATTAACATGACTAAAATGACTTTTCCTCCCTCGCTTTGAGGAGCCGAATTTGACAAGCATTTTGCCAGTATTTGAGGTTTATAATTTTTTAATGCTCATCTCTCTTGATGTGTTTGAAACTATGTAAAACGTGACAGCCATTTTCCCAGTATTTGAGGTTTAGAATTTTTTAATGCTCGTCTCTCTTGATGTGTTGGAAACTATGTAAAACTTATTTTTGATGTTTTAGCTTTTTGTAGAAAACGTCATTAATACCCCATTAAGGAAATCCAAGGAACTAGAAATAGATACACTCGCATAGAAACTAGGGCATGTTACAAGCATCAACAAAGGGAGTAGACATGTCATAGTGCTCACCCATCTCATGGGTCACAAGGAATTTTTCAAATATTTTCCTTGCCTCAAATCTGTTGGCCAAGCGGTTAATTAAACAAGAAACATATAAATGAAACTGAATGCAAAGACACAAGTAAAAGAACACAAGATTTTACGTGGTGAAAGCTTGACAATGTGTCAAGGAAACATCCACGGGGCAAGGGATTGGATTATTTATTCAATCAACAATTATTTTCCATGATTACAATAGTTCGGGCATTCATCAGTTATAGAAGAGCCTCCTTCGTTACATAACTGCTGCTTCAGTATAAAACTAACTTGGTAGTAACTAATACAATTTACACATATTTACTTAATTAGTTGTCAAATTCCAACAAACTCCACCTTGACAAAAATTTTACTAATCCCTTGCCCATGCCCATTCATCATCTCTTCTGCAAGCCAAGAGAAGCTAAACACCATTGCAACTTCTCTGCTGTAACTGGCTTCGTGAATATGTGTGCATAATTCTCCCGTGCATGGACCTTCTTGAGAGCTATTTTTCCGCTATCGATCACATGTCTCAGAAAATGATACCTTACATCAATTTGCTTGGTATTGCCATGATAAGCTGGATTTGTAGCCAAGTGAATAGCACTCTGACTGTCACATAGTACATTCACTTTCTCCTGCGTCCTTCCAATCTCATAAAGTAGACCCTTTAACCATATTGCTTCTTTACTGGCATCTAAAGCAGCTATATTTTCTGCTTCGGTAGTGGACAACGCAAATGTTTCTTGAAGCTTTGACATCCAACTAATTGCTCCACCTACAAGAGTAAAGAAATAAACTGTAGTAGATCTCCTTTTGTCCAAATCACCTACATAATCAACATCCACATATCCGCAGATTGTTCCTTAACTGCCATTAAAGATGATGCAATGATCACTTGTGCCTCTTAAATATCAAAGCACCCATTTCACTGCTTGCCAGTGTTCTTCACCTAGATTTTCCATGCACCTGCTGACAACTCCAACTGCATGTGAAATGTCAGGTCTTGTAGATACCATCGCATACATTAAGTTGCCCACAACATTAGCATATGGTACATGAGATGTATACTGCTTTCTTCATCAGTTCTAGGACTCAAAACCAAAGAAAGCTTAAAATGGGAAGCTAATGGAACATTAACAGGTTTCACACTGTTCATACTGAACTTTTCAAGTACTCTTTCCACATACTTCTGCTGTGATAACCAAATCTTACCATTTTTCCTGTCTCTGTGTATCTCCATGCCCAATATATGTTTTGCTGCTCCAAGATCCTTCATATTAAACGTCCTAGAGAGCTGATCCTTTAACCTATTGATCTCTTCCATGCTTTTGCTTGAAATAAGAATATCCTCAACATACAAAACTAAGATAATGAATGTGCCAGTGAAACTCTTGAAGTATACACAATGATCATGCTCACTTCTAATAAAGTTCTGGCTAACCATGAAGGAGTCAAACTTCTTGC
>APFE030750622.1:0-10604 GCA_000404065.3 Pinus taeda | reverse complement strand
TTATATAGTTATTAATAATCATAAATAGTTGGCTTTTAAAAAAATACACAATAATTATTAATGTGGTTGATATAAGCCTATTCACAAATATCAATTACATTGGAAAATATGATTGTATATATAATTCATATACATTGATTTAGATATATTAACTACATTGGTATCGATCCTTTAATATGTAATCAGTCTGACATTAATATACCAATGGGTCTCATCACACAGCTACAGAGACAAGGAATATACACGTGGGACAAACTCATCAATGATTGGCATGGATCCACACCCGTGTGGAAGAATGGGCGCGACCTCAATCTACAGGATTTATGGGATGGGATATGGAAATCCATCACAGAGCAGCTAAATGGCAGTGCTATCCATCGATATGGAGTCAAAGATCAATTATTATAGACTGTTACTTTTTTTAAAAGACCTGTTTCTGTCAAAGACATCTACTCACACTTGGTAAACAACAGAATTCCATATCAGCCTCCAATCTTCCCCTACATTTTTTGGAAGGCAAAATGTCCACCGAAGATCATACACTTTGCCTGGCTTGTTTTCTACAACAAGAACTTATCATGGGACAATCTCAGGAAAAGATATTGGCATGGACCCAGCAGATGCACTATGTGTAAATCAGAAGAAGAAACAAACCTCCACATGTTCATCAAATGCCCAATCATCCAGCAGACCTGGTATGTATTATCAAACATCTTTGATTTTCAACTGACTGATTTTCTCTCTCCTAGTGCAGCCCTTATATGGTGGAGCAAACAGACCGGGAATAGACGTTATCTCATCCTCATCCTGCTATGGGCTATTTGGAAATGGCGGAATGCACACATATTCAAAGACTCCGTCATGCCCACATCGTCCATTTATGACAACATATTGACTGATTGGCACATGTATTATGGATCTGCATGAACCACACATCATCTCTGATAATCTCTCTATGAAGAGAAGATCCTATTTCTGCATTTTGAATGGACAAAATTCTGTTATATGCACATAAACAATGGTATATCTGACCCAGGATGTGGCTGCATATATGTCCCTTAGTTATTGATAAAATCTCATGCCATCTGCCATATGAAGTTTATTTTTGGACTATCTGTTTTCCAGATCATGCTTCTATATCATAGACTGTGGCTAATATAGCCACCTTTATGTATTTCTCATGAAGACAGTTATATTATCTTAATATAATAAAATCTCGCTTTTTTTCTCTGAAAAAAAACTACATTGGTAAATGTGATTGTGCTACCATCTCTCATTAAAATTACCCTGAATAACATTTTGGAAAATTACCATAAATACCATTTTGGAAAATTTCGAATTTTGTAAAGAGATATGGTAGGTGGCTACATGGAAATAAACCAAGAAAATTTATTCAAACTTAACCCTATCATGTAGGAAAATCGAATTTTTATTTATCCAATAGAGGTTGCTCCAAATGTCGTTTCCACAATAGAAGTTGTTCGGTCTAAAGCATGAGGTTCTAGCCCAAAGCGCTTTTCCTTATTTTACTCTATTTTATTTAATTATAGAGATGTCCTTGTCAATGATATATTAAAGACTGGAAAACAATATCAATGTTTCCTTTTAACATCTCCAGGTTCCAGGTTACCAGAACACGGATCTCGCATACGCAGTAGTATATAACGTGATTTTTTGAAAGTTTTTTTGGCGAGTCAAAATCCGGTAGCAATTCATTGGAATCCCAAGTTTGATAGTTAGTTTCTGCACAATCAATGGTTCTCAGGGGTTTTTCAGGGCGCTGAATCCAAATATGCAGTTAAAAAACCATTTTAACTGCTAAAAATCAAGATTTAACCTCATTACTTCCGCCGAATTCCGTCACCAAAATCTCCAAAAAATCGCATTATAGACAACTCCTCTGACATACCATACCTAGTCATAGTCATAATTGTATGACTTGTCACCGCTAGATAATGTATTGGTTTAAATTTAAGGGTATGCATAAATAAGCCCACATTAATGGGCTTATATTACGGTAAATATGGGCTTATAAAATAATTTGCAGATTCAATAGTCATAAATGGTCTTTCTTTCCTGCTGGTGCAAAGAAATTCATTAATGCTCTCTTTATGTCCCTTCAATGCCCAGATTCAAGAAAGGACAGTTCCACCTTGTTGAAACTATGGGTTCAGCAAGCAACCATCGAATATTTTTTCGAGGTCCCTCCATCGGGTAAACGCTATCGACCTGGCTATGATGGATGGCTGATGTAGATGCGAAGGAAAACAAGAAGATGCCGTAGAAAAGAAAAAGCTTTCCTTCGTTCACATGCAAACCAGCGACTGTAGAACATCATCACGTACCCGCGATGAGATGAAAGACGAAGAGGAAAACGGCTTTTCTGTATTGTGTGTTCATCTTTTAAGGATTGCGTGTTTCCAATCCCGAATTCTTCTTTTTCTTTTCTTTATTAAAGTGAAAGGCGAAGATATAGACAGGCACAACCCAACAAGTATATAGATGAGAATACCATCTGGAACCTGCAACTGAGGGAAAATATGCCATGTACACTTCGTTATCTTCAGGATTTCGATGGCTTGTAACCGATGAGAGGTGCCATGTATAGCAAGATCCAAAGAAAAAGAAGAATATGCCCATAAAAAGTCGAAGACCAAGAAAATGCCGTGCTCCGTAAAAAAGAAAATGGATGAAGATTAGTAAGAAGAGGAGGAGGAAGATTAGCAGACTGGGCGGGCTGTCGAAGGAGGGAGGAGAACCATTAGCACACTGCAGTAGTGAGCGTGCTGTCTGTCGTCATCTGGTGTAAGTATGTCAAGTCACAGAATCCAATCAACTTTTAGTAATGTTTTATTATACTTGCAACTCTGCCTTGGCATATGGCAGTTCATAAAGCTCACCCCAGTTGGGGCGCTGATAGAAGGTGTATTCGGGTGGTTGCTGCGACCGTTGGGACTTTCCCGGACTTATTATCAGTTGCGAGACTGTCCTGGTAAAGTTTTCAAGAAAGCGAATTGTTTTGTGCTCCAAGCCGATATTCCCGCTGAGAGGAGGGACATCCAGAGGGATCAAGTCAATAGGATCAAGTTGATCTACTTGGGCAGCCCTGTCGTCCTCGAGAGAAAGAAGGAAAAGGAAGAGGACGGAGACACGTTATGCGTCGGCCCGAAAATTAAGTATTACATCACTGACATGATTTGGAAGGAACTGCAGAACTTGGAAAAGGTTCTCATCTACGGCAGCGACGGCCCTCCCATCGTCCGTGCCGCTGTCACCCGCGCCGCCGCTGACCGTCTCGAGGCCAAACACGCCGTTGCGGTGGTCATAGCCCAGCACGCCCATATCGAAGCCCAGCACGCCGAGGAGCGCATCAAAACAGCTGGAACAGTCGTCAAGGGGGACAGTGCCTGTTACAACGTCACCTACGGCGTCCCCGCCGAAGCGGCCACCGACGCTCGCGCGGCCGCCGCTAACTACAACGTCACCGCTGATGATTACTTCGCAGAAATAGGAACTGCCATTGAGGCGCGCCGAAAGGCTGCAGAGGACGCCCATACAGCTGCCATTGCCGCCCACATTACCGCCATTGACGCTCGCAATACCGCTGATAGCGTTGAGAAAGCCGCCGTCTCGCGGGCTACACTGTTTGTAAAAGGCCAGAAAGATTTCTGGAAACGAAGAATTACGGGCGGTGTAATGACTTTAGAGGAAGTCATGGATGCAATTATACTTTACAATCAACATGTCAGCGTACGTCTGAGAGCTGATTTATTATTACCCATAAACTTGTCAGTGTCAGAGGAAAGACTTCTCAAAATTGTAAATTTGGTAGCGCTGTTTCTGCAAACCAAGAAGGTCGTGAAGGTACATTGGTCCATTCCTACGGCATTGAGCCTTATCTCTGCATTGTTGGAGTTCAGCCCAACAGTTAGAGCGCGGCTTTATTCCAAGATCAATGTGTTTTTTTGCTCTATAATGCATCTCATGTGTGACCCACTTCCTCGGTCATGGAGGCAACAAGTATACTATTTGGGGAAGTGGGTGGAAAACCTAGCACCATCCAATGACATGCAACTGACGGTAGTAAGGGGCAATATGTGTGCAATCATCACTGAAGGTGCAAAAGTCGACAAAGAAGGTGCAATTCTTGAGCCTTGGTTCCAGGGGCCCTTACTCCTTTCTGATGTCGTCATTGAAATGCAATTTCCTTGTGCCGCCAGTGAGCGCGACATTTCGTGCACGTTTCTTATACAACAAGAATTATGTGAAATTTACGCTCCCGAATTTAGTGAGTTTTATGCGTTTTATGTGAAATGTGAGGATGAGTGGGAGTTTAGGCGCATAATTACATTAGTTAAATTGATGGCAGAGAAGGGTTGTGGGTCATTGTTATCATATGGCCCCAACAATAAAGTGCGTGTTCGTGGATTTGAGCAATCCGTCAGATCCTTTGTAGACCATGGGTTTCCATCCGTCTATACATTGGATTTAGAGAATGTAATTGTCGCTTGAGGGCATGTTAGCTGCTTAAACGGTTTAAAATTCTGTAAGCCTTAGTATATTAATTCTGTAAGTCTGATTTGTTGCTTTAATATGTTGTTAACTGCATAAGCTTTTTAAAAATTCTGTCGAATTATTATTTTTATAAAAAATATTTTAATATTTAAAAATGAAATTTGCTTTTCCTTCTTTAATTGGGAGACGCAAAGATAATTATTTATGAGGGAGTGTCTCTTATGATTTATAGAATTGAAAGGAAGTTTTATCATTTTAATAAAATTTGGAGTTACATTTTAAAAAAATATGTACTTATCTCTCTTAGTAAGATGACTGATGTGTAATACGTTTTTTCTTACATTTATGAAGAGATTTCAGAAGTCCAAATTTTTTTATTTTCCTAGCCACAAGGAGGAAGATAGAAATATAGTTTTGGTAAACACTTACCATAAACTTAGTTGAATTTGTAAAATTTGCTATAGGTAATATTTGTGTAAATATTGTAAATAAAATAATTGATTTTATTTTTATTTTTTTATTTTTTAGAAATGAAATTTTTTTTATGGGTTTAAACACTTGAAATGATGTGGTAGATAAAAAATATAAATTATTTCAAAAAGATAAAAGAAAGCGAGTGTTTGTGACGTGTTTGAGCAATATTTGTGTGACAAAATATATTTGAAAGTAATTATTATCCACATCAAATTGGTGTATGAGATCCCCTTTTTTGTGGGACAAGGTACAGGACAAGGGACTCACAACATATTCGAAAGTAATTATTATCCACACCAAACTGGTCTATGAGACCCCCTTGTTTGTGGAACAAGGGACCCAAACATATTTAAAAGTAATTATTATCCACACCAAATTATTGTATGAGACCCCATTGTTTGTGGGACAAGGGACCTACCTCCGCGCAACGATTTGTATGCTAAGTCTATGAAGGCATGCATACTCTACCCCCCTCTGGTTTTCGAACCTGTGACCTCTTAGGAGGAAACACATGCTCTTAACCATTAGGCCCACTCAAGCTGTATGTCAGAGTGTTTCAAGTAAAATAATAAAGAGTTGAACATGTGTTTTGTTTTTTGTAAGACTTAGAAATGAAATTGTGGCACAATGACATGTTTATCTGAGATTATACATGTTATTGTTAATACAAATTATTGTTTCAAGTAGAATATTGATGATAAAATCTCTCTGTCATAGTTAATTCAAATCAAAATTTAATTCAAAGAAAGTTAAGCAGTGTTTCACTTGAGGTCTGGGAGTGAACATCAAAATTTAATTAAAGAAATTTGTATTGTAGAATTGAATAACATTGATGATCAAATCCCACTGCTAATTTGAAGTGGTATTAACACACCTTGAAAATTCAATATATCTCGTCAACTATAGAGGGGACATTATGGAATTCATGCTATATAAATTGGCATTGCAACACGGAGGTGCATTTGAAGAGTTTATTGGTCATATAGCATTTTGAAAAGAGTTATGAAACTTGTTATGAAGCAGAGTTGTAAAATAACATGAATAAGAAAAATAGATAAATTAGTCAGTGAAGTTGTTAGCAAAAAAAAAATATAAAGGAGTGAAACTGGTAAGTACCATTTTTTTGTTTGCAAAACATTTATTTTCAATGTGTTTCAAGTTTACTCATATTTTGCTAGTTTTTTGTTCTCTATTTTTCCTTTGTTTACACTTGTTTGTTTGTTTGTGTTTCAGATTATATGCATTTGGTGGGCTTATTCTGTGAATTATGAAGCAACAATTTAGTTAATAGCAATACAATATCGTAAAATATGAAGCAGTGTAAGTCACCTTATTAGCAGGTCTTATTCTTTGTTATGATATGTGTGTTTTGTGATTGTTGTATGTTAGTAATTCATGTCTTCTTACATAGTTGTGTTAGGGTTGATAATATTTTCTAAAATGAGAAACACTTTATGTATTTTTTACATGCATCTGTTAGTTTCTATGTTTCAGGTTACATGCATTTGGTTGGCATAACAATGTCTATTTATTTATATGTTTCAAGTTACATGGATTTGGTGGGCTTAATATTTGTTTTCGTGGGGTATGAAGCAACAATTTAGTTAACAGTAATACAATAACGTAAAATATGAAGTAGCACTTAACACTAATATTATATGGTCGTAATCTAAGTGACCTTAGTAATAGGTCTTATTCCTTGTTTTGATATGGGTGTCTTGTGATTGTTGTATGTCAAATTCATGTCTTCTTAGGTAATTACATAAGGGTTGGTAATATTTTTCTTTGAAACAGGACACACTTTGTTTTCTATTTCTGTTTGTGGCTATGGACATGGTTGTCAAGAAGGTGATAGTGAATTAGTCCCCTTTAAGTAACCCTATTGAGGCTAGCATAATGCAGGGTATTTTTGAAGGATTTAGATATTTTCCTACATATAGTATTGTAGGCAATTATTGTAATTTGAAAATTCATACTTATAAAATGTAGGTGAATATTCAATTAAAAACATGTAATTTCTATTAAAATTGGTAAATGTTTGAAGAATATTCCATTTACTCATATATATAACTCATATATATATGAAAAATAACTGATTTTTTAACTAAATTGGTGAATATTTTTTTCAAAAAATGTCCAAAAAATATCTTGTTTGCGAAAGTCAGCTCCTAAAATTTTCCCTAGCGGAATGGACTAAGATGGCTCCATGTGTTGTGTGTTGTATGTGTGCATATAAATATAGCAATCATATTATGTTCAACTAATAAGATAATATCAATCAATAAATTGTTTTAGACAAATGAAAAGGAAATAAATTTGAAATGCATGAATGGTAGTAACTTGAAACTGATATTTGATTATTATTTTCATAATTGCATTACTACTACATGCCTTATGCTTTGCCCTGATTTGTATGTCTTACAATTGTATGCTAAAACTTCACGTTTTCTTAAGTACTTGTGTTAGACTTAGATAAGATTTTTTGAAGCTTTCAACCCTTGGTCCCACTTTCAGTGTTGAAATGATTAGGTACCAAGGCTATTAATTTGTAACTGATAGGTAAAATTAGTAAGTAACGAGGCTAGTCTTTATATTTTATTTAATTGGTAACTGATAGGTCTTTATACTTTAATTAATTGGTAACTGATAGGTAAAATTAGCAGGTACCGAGGCTAGTCTTTATACTTTATAATGTCGTAGTCTAAAAATTATGCTTTTTTGCCCTGAAAGTTATGGAAATTGCAGCCATATTTTGAAAAAATCTGGTAGGGATTTTTGTAAATACAAGTAAACGCTGTCAAAATTCATAATTTTAGGTGCCTTTAACATTTTTGATGGTGTTGAATCCATTTTCACCATCAAAAACATGATTCAAACACTGTGTCTACAAGATTTTTTGAATTTTTTTTGCCCGGATTCCGACCACTTTTGGTTGTCTGGACAATTCCTCCGCCTCCATAGATGGCTCCCTTTATAATCAACATGTGAGCGTATATCTGAGTAATGATTTATTATTACCCATAAATTTGTGAGGAAAAACTTCTCAAAATTTTAAATTTGGTACCGTTGTTTCTGCAAACCAAGAGTTCTAAGAGAAGCCTATCTCCACCCTTTACCCTTGGGAATTTCCCTGAGACCACCTCAACCAGGATCCAAGTCTACCAACCATCCAAAGATGAATCAAATAGAGAACCTACTACATCATGGTTATCCAGGAAATGGCAAGGCAAGACTGAAACCACTGTCAATCTAGGAAAATCCCATGCCAATGACAATAAAATAACCAAAGAACCACATGCATGTACGATGAATCCAAATCTCAACAAGGAAATCACACATACGATTTGTTACCTGCAATGAAATCTAACTGTAGTTGTTGATACAAACTTCTTTTCTGATGTCCTCCAATTCCTTTGCATGCATACTTGTATCTCTTCATCTCCCTTTTCTCCTATTTTTCTTTATTTCCCATTATTAAACTCCATTTATTGCCTCTTGTCCTTTGCCAATGCCTTTTCCAATTTCCATAGCCATTTTTAAACCACAAGTGATGCCCACTGTAATGTTTACACACCATTCAACTTGGAATACATGTCCCATGACCTTGGTCTTATTTTTATTACATGGAATTTCAACGAGGGGATGTTAAAGTCCTAATATCACAAACCCTCCGAGTGCTTTTTAACGATTTTGTTTACCTTTTCCAAATGTTCTCATTTAAAATGGTTATATGAGACAATAAAATTTTCATCTAGTGAGATACATCCAATGTATTAACTTTAAAAGGTTATTCCCCCATGGAGGGTGCCCACTGCTGATGATGTCAGCAGGCATGCATGGATGTAAGTGACCAACAACTATCTGGACATAATGGTTCCCTGCGACACACTTGGAAGAACGTTGAAATGATACCCACACCGATGCAATCTCGTCCATTGTACATTACTGTTAATTTTCCTTGCAAGATCATAATGGTTGATCATGATAGCTTGTAGTGGTTTCATACGACGTGGGATAAGGGTGGTTTCATGGCAAGCTAACACCCTCCCTCAAGGTTATTTTATCTAAGGCCACCTCAGTTAGAAGATAGTCATATGAGCGAATGTTGGGTGTAAGTTTAATGCAGAACGAATATCCCTCTAATATTGCTCCTTTCATCACGCTTAGTCATTGGCATGTTCCTGAGTATTCTATGGTTGTCTCAGAGATGGAACTTTGGTATTGCAATTGGGTGGACTCTCAACGCTAGCAAACCTCTAGTTTTAGTAGGATGGTTTTGGCACCTGCAATGGCCTTCTAGGCTCACAATATTTATTCGGCCCTGCCAAAACCTTTTATATTTCCTTATCCTGTATAGAATGTCGTTATAAAGGGCCATGGCTTGGTTTGGTTCATCAATTTCCTTAGTACATTGTCCTTTGTGCCATATATAAGCTTTTGCAAAACTACGACAGAGAAGGTGAAGAAGCAAACCAAAAAAAAATAATAAAATTATGATAGAGAACGTGAAAAAGCAAACAAAAAAATAATAATTAATAAAATTATGACAGAGAAGGTGATGAAGCAAACTGAAAAAAGAAAAGAAAATAAATTAAATTAAATTAAATTAAATTAAAAAAATAATAAATAAATAAATAAAATTCACGGGTTGCTAAAATGTTGATATTAATAAATCGTCAAAAGATGATATTAGTAATATAGGGTTTAAAAATTAATAAGGGAGAAAGAAAAACCAACCAAAATTTAGGAAATTGAAAATGCCAAACAAGCGAAACATAGAAAGGGCGAATAGAAATAAATAATAGTAATATTATTAAAATTTATTACAATAATAACTTTTTTAAATAAAATTGAATTAGGATAATAATATTATTATATATTTAGTATAATCTGTGTTTAACCACCTCTATATCGTAGTGAAAATATCAATTCATATATTCATATTCATTGCACTACCTTATATTCCTATTGGGTCATTGGCGTATATATAGTCATAACTCCATCGATAGGTAAACATACTAGGGATAAACACTAATGAACTCCTTGTTTAAAAAAATTAAGAATTAAATTAGAAACATTTTTGTGGTTGAAAACATTTCAAGTATTTTTGCTATTTTATTTTTTGCACAATCTAAGTGCCCAAAGAGATTTTAAGGTAGTTGAATCCATTTATGCATTCAAAAATGCAATTTAAACAATGAAAATGTATAACACCCAGACCAGGCTCATTGGACGAGGATGATGTATGAATTCGTCAGTGATCGACATAGAGTTGACACATGAGCCTTTTAAAAATAAAGGTAAAACATTCTCTAAATAAAAAACAATATCAATTACATTTAAAAACAAAAATGAATATACATAATTGGTTAGTTTTAATGAAAATCATTATAAAACATCAATAATCCTAATTTCACTTAGCAAATATGGTAAAAATATTTCTCTCACTCTTAGGCATAAATAAAATATTTTGATGTTCATGTGAAGAAACATAGTTTTATATAAGTTTTAAAAAAAAATAAAGTAATTAAGAAAAAAAAACTTATATTTTCCCTTTTAAATGTGATGAATATGTATAATTCTTATACGTCTTACAAATATTTCAATTATAAAAC
>APFE030750590.1:0-16227 GCA_000404065.3 Pinus taeda | reverse complement strand
GTAACCAGTTTCAGGTGAAGACATATCACAACAGTCTTCGCCACTTATGGGGCAACAAAGCCTCAATGATAGACAACAAATATGGGTTAGAAAGGTGCAAGCCTATGATTTTGATATTGAGTATGTGTGGGGGAAGCACAATGTGGTAGTCAATTCACTATCCAGGAGCCCCGCAGGACATTCACTCATGAGTATCTGCCATGACTGGAAGGAAAATCTATTAGTGAAGTACTCTAAGGATTATCGGGCATGCGAGATATTGGATGGAATTTATGTAGATGAGCACTACAGGTTGATGGATGAGGTCATATACTACAAGGGGCGAACATTTTTGGTTTCAGGGTCACAATTGAGGGAGCGTATCCTTCGTGTAGCTAATGATTCCCCTTTGTCTGGGCACCAGGGATTTAGAAAGACCTACATGGCAGTGAGAGATCACTTCACTTAGAAGGTTCTCAAGGGGGACGTATTGAGATATATGCAAGAGTGTGAAGCTTGTCAAAGGAACAAGGGGGAGTTGGCCCATCTAGCAGGACTGTTGCAGCCTCTCCCCATTCTCGAGGGGAAATGGGAGAGTATCTCTATGAACTTCATCACGGGGCTTCCCTCGACCAACTGACCAAGTTCATACATTTCTTTGCCATTCTGACACGGTATTCAGCTTCATAGGTGGCAGAGTTGTTCTTTAGGGAGGTATTCTGCCTGCACAAATTCCCTAAGACTATAGTCAGTGGCCATGACAGCCGATTTATGGGGCGATTATGGCAGGAGCTTTTCAAGGTAGTGGGCACCAAGCTCATGTTGAGCACCAATTACCATCCTTAGACCAATGGCCAAACAGAGAGGGTAAATAAATGGCTATAGTGTTATTTCAGGAACAATGTGAGAGGGCAGCAAAGGGCATGGATTCGATGGCTGCACTTGGGAGAGTACTTCTACTACACTACATATCTTATGTCCATTGGTATGACTCATTTTCGTGCTCTAAATGCTTATCATGCTTTATCTTTTGTTGACATTGTTTTTGGAGATAGTTGGAACCCAAAGGCCAAATATTGGATCCTAGAGAACCAAGACTGGCTCTTAGGGATAATTAGCAGACAACTCAGAATCAACAAAAGATATATTCTGATAGGCATCAGTATGAGAGGCATTTTGAGGAAGGCAACTTGGTGTACCTTTGATTTCAGCCATACCAATATTCCACTCTGAAACAAAAGGGGGCCGAAAAGTTGCAACCATGATTTCATGCGCCCCACTAGGTGATCAAGAGGGTTGGATAGGTAGTTAAGAATCTAGGGAAAAGTAGTGTTGTGATGATTCTTTGTGACTTGATAACAATTTGTGAAGTCTTTTTACTTTTCTTATTAGCTTATACTTCTTCTTCTTATTATTAGTGCATGTGTGTGCTTCATCAAATTGCTACCAAAGAAAAATAACAAGAACACAAAATTTGGCTCTCTTCCAGGGACAAACCCTCTCCACTCTTGAGAGGAAAACCCTTCGTAAGATTTCTCTTATTGAATATTCTTATTTGAACAACTGCAAAACCATAGACCTTTGACTAGGATATCCTCTAAGCATAAGTCAAATCCTTCCTCCTTCTGCACTGCCCTTTCTGGCACATCTTCTGGCACTTCTTCCGGCATTTTGTCTTCCAACACTTTGTCTTCTAGGTTTGGAAACCCTAGAATATTAGGACTTCTTTACTTCGCTATAGATAGAGGTTTCTTCACTTTTCTTTGGATACCTTGTAGGCCTAGGTATACATCTGAATGAGGATATTCATGTTGCTACCTTACACTTCTGCCAAACCCTTCCTATACCTTGCACATGTGACTGTTTCGAGTACTAGAAACAGTTCTATCTTCTTCTATATCAGTCCTTCTTCCTTCGTATATGTGGGCTTCTCCTTCTCTTGTAGAGAGAGACATAATAGACCTTTTTTGCACCCAAAACATTAAGATATATTGACCCGTCTCTTTCTGCTGCTATGGCCACAATCCAGTTGAAATGACTGTCCTCAAGGCGGACTTATAGTTTTTCTCTATAATTCAATTTTACCCATCATTTTGCTACTTGTAGACTTCATTGCTGCTAGGAGAGGATTTGACCATGCTTGGAGGTGTTCCCATGACGTTGTATGATGACTTACATGATGTAGCATACCCTCAAAGGGTCTTATCATAATTACATTTTGACTTTGACTCTCTAGAATCACTTCAAAATGTGCTTGACCTATTTTCAATGAGCAAGAAACTCATTGACAAATAATACAAAAATAATTTCTCTCTTCTTGAATAAGTACAAATATCAAAATTACATTTATGAATACCTAGCCTAGTTACATTTCCTTCAACACTCCCTCTTAACTAGGGAGGGATTCATACAACAATACAAAGTGTTTGGAAATTTTCAATATTGAAGAATTCACATAAGAGAAACTCGATTTTGCAATCCATCTGTTATAGCATCATATTCATTAGCATGTCATAGTGCAAGGCCTTCACTAACAGCTCCATCTCTTTACGAGACCATGAGCTACAATGTTGGCGAGACCAATGACTTATAGACACCTTCATCATTGTCTCTCAAGGTACATAACCACAAGGGTGTTCTCGAGTATAACCTTCTAGGACTATTCTTATCTTGGGTTCCCAGCCCTCGAATAATATTAGTCCTCTTGCCTACTCTTGTATTGGATGCCCTCCACATCCTCAAAGAGTATCAGATGCCAGATGATTACCTAATCCTCCCATTATTTCTTCCCAAGTGAAGACAATAATGTTGTGTCTATCTTGTGTCTACATTTCCATTCATGGCCTTCATCTAGAATTATGCTTGTTAGTCCTAGTCTAGTGCATGACCCATGTAATGGAAAACACAATTGTCACTCTTTTGTAATCAAGGGTGATCCAAAAACTCCCTCTTGATCAAGGACCTGTTAGAGCTCCCTGGGGACTCTTTCCTTCATCAACAACTTCTTCCTCGTGTGTCCTCTCACTGCTTGATCTCCTCTCTTTCTTGATGTCATGAAGTCTTTGTTCGAACTTCCTCTAGGTAGGGAACCATCTATCGATCACATTCCTTCTTGGTTTTTTCATGTCATTGCTTCATGGAAAGTGACTATCAGGTTTTTCTTGTCATCTTGGCTACTCCATTGTCATCTTCGGAGTACTCTTCTCATTGATACTTCGATGTACTTGCTAGGTTACATGTTTTGACCTAGTAGCCCATCATGACTTCATCCTGATATTCCGTCAATATTTCTTTTTCTTTTGTTGGATGGCTTCTTCATCACGACATCTCTGTAGAGTAGAATCATTTATTTGCACCTTTTGTATCTCCAAGGCCTTCATAGGTGTGAAGGGTCCTTTCTTCCTTTATCAGAGTTGTCCTGCCTTCTTTCAGGAGATATCTTCAAGGCATTTTTTCAGATATTGAGTCTCGGTAATCATGGTATTCTTCACATGCTTGATCTCTTTCTTCATTTGTTTCTTCTCAGATAGATAGGTCAACCATCTGATGCTTCTTGTGAGAGCATTCCTTCATTGCTTTCTTTCTGGACTTGTCAACATTTCTTCTTGCTTCTTAGTCATCAATCTTATGCTCCTTATGTGAGCATATTATTTTGTTGACCTTCATCGCGTTGTGGTACATGCCTTCGAGTATGTTCTTAGTGAAAGAGATTCTTTCATGGTTGATCATGCTATAGAATTATACCCATGACTCAATAATATACAAATGATAAAATGACTTAAACTTTGATGCATACATACCTCATCTTGATTCTCCTTTGATCATCCTTTGGTGTGGACCTTCTTGCTTCATGTTAGCTTGCCTGCATATCATCCTTTTCTTGAAACCCATGAACGGGATTCCCAATGAGACATATGCCTTGGTTCATGAACCTTCTTTTGAAGATTCCATCATAGGATCTTAAATATCCTAGCCTTGCACATGTTTCCCTTCTTTTGAAGATGTAGGTCTTCTAAGATTCTTATCATGATCAATTTTCTTTCATCATATATTTGGTCATATACTAGGTATGGTTATTCTACACGAATGTCTTGAGATATATTTGTCATGCTCCTACATTCTAGAAGATATTTCTACTTATCCATTTTTGTTCTTATCATAAATGCTACATCTACATGAGTGTCTAGAACTCTATGTACATTATGCTACTAGATTCTAGAGGGTGATTCTAGCCATGCAACTTAATTTATTCCTACATGCTCCTATTCTACTCAAAACTTTGAAAGAGTCTATAAGTAAAGAGTTTGACCTAGTCATAGTAGAAATCCAGAGGATCTTCCTTCTTTTGCTTCTTTCCTTCTCCTTTCACCTCTTGAGTTCTGTGAGCTTCTTCCCTCTTCCTTTTGTTATTATTGTTCTTCTTCAGCTTAGGACAATTCCTTTTGTAGTATCCATATTCTTGGCATCCAAAACATTGGATCTTGGACATGTCTCTATTGTTTGTTCTTCATGGACCAAACTTGCCAAATTTACCCTTTCTTTTGACCATGGTAGAAAATTCTTGCTCCTTTGATCCCACATCTTATTTTTCCTTAAGTCTAGTTTCCTCTGTTCTGCATAGGGACCACATTTCACTTAGTGGTTGCTTCCTTCTTGGCATATATGCTAGATGTGAAGTTTCCCCACTCCTCAGGTAGAACATTGAGTACTACAGTTGTCATCTCTTTGTCAGACATGACTTCCCCAAGCTCTTGAAGTTGATCTCTCATTTCAGATATTTTCATGAAGTTGGGAGTTGTTCCTTCCTTTTTGTTTCATCTTGTACTGCTAATTCCTCAAAGATATTACTTCTCCGGTTGTGGATACTGAGAATAGCTCTACTAGCTTATCATAAATTTCTTTTGATGTCTCAAACTTGGAGACATAGGGAATGAGAGAGTCTTTGATTGATTTTATCAGAATCCTTTGAGCTCTTGTCTCAACCTTATTGTACTTGGCTAAGGCTTGAGTTTGTTCCTTAGCAGGGATAGTGATATTCCCTTTGACATGCTCTAGGAGTTCATTCTCCTTGAGTAGTAGATCAATCCTCTTCTTCCATGCAAGAAAGATATTGGTACCTACCAATTTATTGCTTTCCTTGCAAAAAGACATTGAAATATATTCAGAAGGGGACATGTACTTACTTGATAGATTTTGAGATGTAATGGATTTGCTTCCTCCTTGAAAGCTTGAAAGCTTGATGGCTTGTCTTCCCTGGATCTTGATGTTGTTCAAGTTGCCTTCTCCAAGTGGACTTGCTTGGTGATGAGGTTTGCTTTAAGACTTGTAGCTTGATGTAGGTCCTGCTTCAATCTGATCTTCTTTGTAGGTGCCTTTATATAAGGCTCTTTTTCTAGACTTGTAGACCTTCTTGATGAAGGATGGATTGTAGACCCTTCTTGTTCTTGAAGTGATTGAGACTTCTACGCTTGATGCTTCAACTTTGTAGATGTTTCTTCTTGAAGAGTGTTCTTGAGTTTCCCTTTCCTTGATGTGTCACCTTACCTTTGATACCATGTTAGATAATCTACAACAAAGTAGTGTTGTGATGATTCTCTGACTTGATAACAATTTGTGAAGTCTTTTTACTCTTATTAGCTTATACTTCTTCTTATTAGTATTAGTGCATATGTGCGTGCTTCATCAAACTACAACCAAAACAAAATAACAAGAACATAGAATTTGGCTCTCTACCAAGGACAAACCCTCTCCACTCTTGAGAGGAAAACCCTTTGTAAGATTTATCTTATTGAAGCTTATTATTTGAACAATTGAAAAACCCTATACCTTTGACTAGGATATCCTCCAAGTATAAGTCAAATCCTTCCACCTTATGCACTGTCATTTCTGACACTTCTTCCGGCACTTTGTCTTCTAACACGTTGACTTCTAGGTTAGGAAACCATATAATATTAGGGCTTCTTTAATTCGTTATAGATAGAGGCTTCTTCATTTTTCTTTGGATACCTTGTAGGCCTAGGTATACATCTGAATGAGGATATTCATGTTGTTTCCTTACACTGCTGCCAAACCCTTCCTGCACCTCGCACGTGTGACTGTTTCTAGTACTAGAAACACTTCTATCTTCTTCAATCTTGGTCCTTCTTCCTTCTTATATGTGAGCTTCTCCTTTTCTTATAGACAGAGGCATAATAGACCTTGTTTGCACCAAAATAGTAAGATATATTGACCTGTCTTTTTCTACGGCTATGGCTGCAGTCAAGCCTTCCTTGACCTCGCACGTGTGGATGTAAAAGACTCATAAATGACCTCCTTCCCTTCGTTGTTTTGTCTCCTTATCTTCGTTGTCCTTTTTACCCTTTTTCTACCTTATCTTTGTCCTTTTTAGCCCTTCTCTTGTATGCAGATTTCAGGGTGAAGTTATTGTCCTTTTGAGAAGTGGACAACCTCTATAAATAGAGGTTTGTCCCTCCTCTTCAAGCTGACATGACTATCCTTAAGGCAAACTTACAGTTTTTCTCTATAATTCAATTTTACCCATTGTTTTGCTGCTTATAGACTTCGTTGCTGCTAGGAGAGGGTTTGACCATGCTTGGAGGTGTTCCCATGACCTTGTATGATGACTTACATGATGTAACATGCCCTCAAAGGGTCTTGTTGACCTTGCCGCCTACACCTACCTACAGGTCAATGAGAAAAGCCTTTAACCCCACAAGGTGTGGTCGGAGGTAGGAAACTCAGAGAAGGGGCTGTCACACTAATCCCGACTCTCTCTGTTTGAGCTATCTCTTAGGTTAGCTAAGGGGGTGGTCCCTAATGAAGAGTTAAGTTAAAAAAAAAAAGATGTGAGTTTCTAAGAGAATTATTAGAGTTAAATAGATTATTTATTTAAGATTTATAAGCAAACCTGATATGAGCAATAACCATAAACACATAAAATAAGCATGAAATACATAAACAATTAGTGCCTTCAAAGTATTGCTCTTTAAGAAATGAAATTGTTTTTTTTTCTTAGAATGAAGTGAAATGCTTTCAAATGAAAGCCCAAATAACCTTGGACTTGGGTTTACAAATGGAAAAGGGTTACTTAGCTTATGCTTTAGCTTTCTTTCTTCAAACTTGAATTGCCTCCAAGAACGCCTGTAGGAAAGCAAGCAAAAGAGTTAGCATGCAAAAGAAATAGGGCCTCAAATGCTAGATAAAACCAATATGCACATAAATGAAAGAAGAAAATATATGATAATTTTTCAAGATAGAAAAGAAGCAAAGGGCTCAGGAAACCCCCTTCTTAAATAAATATCTTGATGTCTTATGAGATTGTTGGCTTGAACAACTTGTGGGATATTTGATATCGTTGGAGGTGACTATTCCAACGGAAGAAATCCTCACACTCCAATAGAGTTGGCAACCTATCCGTTGAAACACGAAAATGCCTGCAAACCAATTGTTAGTGTAAAAGAGACTTGGCATATAGAGACCACGTTGAGCTTGTTATTCAACTAAAAATAAAAAGCTACAACAAGAATACAAAATATACCAAGCCCAAAGGATATTTGCGATAATTGCAAATCTCTCCTCCCTAGATAATAATGCCTTCAAGCAAATGCACAAAAAAAACAACTAGATAGCAATGTAAAATCAAATGAATAATAACATCAAATGACACAGGTATACCTCATCAACCAAAGAATGCACCACAAGAGAAGCTAGTAACCCCAAAGACTTTTATTTATTTATATGAAAGATGAGTACAAAATCCAGCAGAGTCTCGGCAAGCCCAACGGCGCGTTCTATCGATACAAATGAGAGCTCAAGACTCATATAAATAAGAAAATGGGAAATGATTCCAAGGAAAATTCCAATGACAAGTGGAGATGATTTGACAATCCCAATGTAGAAAATCAAATCACAAGTGGCAAGATGACTGGCTGTAGGTGGAAAACTTGACTCCTTCGTTGTCCATCGAATATCCTCAAATCTGCTATGTGTTTGGCTGCCTCTAAACTGTTGTTGACACCTCAAACAGTCAAGCCAACCAACTGTTGTGTAAGCTGTTATGAAGATCTGTGTATTGACTCCTGTTAACTGTGCATATAAGTTGGCTTCATTTGTTGTGGGTTCCCTTATGCTGGCTTCTTGGTACATGTGTACAGTTCGATGGAGATATGTCCTTGATTTCATGCATTTAAATGATCTTTCCACATCTGCGTTGAGATGCCTTGCTGTAGCGTTGATCTTTGACTGCCAACATGCACCTAATGTGCCCATACGTGGACCTGTCTCCTTGATTGCTAGCGTAAATATCCTCTTAAAAATCTGTTGTGTAATATCAGGAACCTAAAACTGCCTATAATTGCTGCATACAAGCTGAACTGAACTGCTATTGGCTAATTTACGTGGAGTTGGAGTGGCTGCATTGACACTTTGACTGGCGTGAATATTCCTTTGTTGTAGTTGTACGTGGAGATATCTTTTATCATGTGCCTTTTATCAAACTAATGCGTAGGCTATAGTTATGTAGGGTCCTGTTGAAGGCCCCGAAAATCGGGTCGACAACAAGGGGGATACCCACCCGGTCTGGACCTTGGTTGGCAGCTCCTTATCCATTTGGTATAGCGGGTCTGACTGGGGATATGGGACCAGTTTCCCAATTCAGTGTGTGTGTGTGAGAAAGATGGGTGTTTCTGTTCTAAATGGAATACTTCTATCTTAATTCTAATCTAATGCTATTGTATTCTAATAAACAGAAAAACATTGAAATTTATGCTAACCTAGGGTGTGATCTTTCTTCTATGCGATCTAAAAAGATTTCAAACAATAACTGGTAATAAAGATCATTCAGCTATCATAAGAAAAGAATTCGATAAAGATGAACTACTTCGTATAAGAAGTTTGACGAAACAGTTGTGAAAAACTTATCGCATAAATAGGCTATTCATACACTAAACATAAACAAATAGTTATCATCGTACAAAAGTGCCAAATGATAACTCAGCCATCCATGCTGTAATATATAAACAACTGAAAACTGAATATCACTTTACTGCATAAGCAGAAATGATTAAGAGATAAAAGTACCATTTATAACTAGTCCTACTCATGAGCTTCAAGCGATAATTGATTTATCTCTCCTTGATTTAACATCTACTAAGAGTACAGAAGTGAAACATCAGTAGCAGATATCAAATGAAAATATCAAATAAACCCTGTTCCATTCATTCACCAAAACCTCCTCTGAGTGTGCAAAAGTGCATGTTCTGAGGACAAGTTTTTGATAAATTTCTGGACCCTTCTCTAAATGCATGAGAAGGGTTTAAATACTACTAACTAAATAACTTATTTACAGAAATTGAGGATTCGGTTTAAATAACCTTCCTCTTTCTAAGCAAAACTATTTCTAAAATTAAATCTACTAACTATTTCTAAATCTACTCCTTAATGTCGCAAGCATTCAGTATTTTCCTGAGTAGAGTCGGCTAACTGTCTTCTGCCTTTGGTTGAGTTAAGCAAACAAAATCGGCAAGAGCTGGAATTATCTTCTCAATAAAATTGATGATATGCTTGAGAATCATCCAATGAATATCTAGCATTACCATGTATGCCTGGTAAAAATCCCGTTTCAACTTGGTTAATCTTTGGACTGCTTCTGCTTTTCCTTCAGTCTTCCGTTTCCAGTTTGCTTCTATTGCTGATTTCTTGCAATTTCGGGGCTCGTAGGTGACTGAGCAACTATGGACCTTCCTATTCGAACAATTTTTCTTAGCGATGCGCGATTAGCGCATCGGAAACTGCCTCTGTTTCTTGATCCGGGCTTCCATGATGCGGTTTTTTGCCTCTTGCGCCTTTTTCTCTCAGTCGGTATAAAGCCCAAAATTTGTAAAAATAGTGGTTCTGTGAGCTCTTGACCTTGAGAATTAAACTGTTTGTTTCTGGTATCAACATCGTCCAATACCCATTCAACCATGGTTTTATATGAGAAATCTGTGATAGATGCCTCGGAAGATTTCCGCGGCTCTTTTTCTTCGTTGAATAGATTAAGTGTGCCTTTTGAAATGTTTATTGGAGCATTGCCTTCACTTCTCGTTGTTTTCTGCATAATGTCCTGTATAACGCTTCGTCCTTCTTTCCTGCAGTTTACATTGAGGTGGAAGTAATGATAAAGGACTAATGACAGGAAAACTTTTAAATGCCGAAGATATACAAGACATGCCACCTTACATGAGCTATTTCTTCAAAAAACACAACACTCTACTTCATTAACGACTGGCAATAACCCATTAATTCGCATTAAAATACATGACCAACTCTTGGCTAAAAAGTTTTCTCGAACAATGAGCCAGAACCAACTGTGATGGAGGGGTCCCGCGTTTTGCTTTGCGATGTCGCAGATCACAGTATCACAATGTCATCGTGTTGTTTTTATCGCAAGGTCGCAGTATCGCAATATCATAATATCGCATATCTTTATAATTCTTGTGTAATTCTTGTGATATTTACGATGTGCGATATGCGATATCGTATATCGGCGATTTTTTTGAAGTTTTTTCAATGTGAGTGTTTCTTCAGTATATGCGATGAGATGAGGTTTCGCGTCGCATTCTCGCCTTTTGTTAATTTAACTCGTTTGAAGGCGTGTCCTATCATCCTTTGCGCGATGCGATATCCTTTAAGGAGTAAATTTAATTTTCTTCATTATGAAACTTAGGTTTTTTTAGATTTTTCAAGGTATTTTCCTAAGCCCATGATGTTGTAAGAAAATGTAACACTAACTAATTTTTTTGAGGGTCCCCACTTATTTAGTATTAGCAATAATACTTCATAAGGAGGGGGAGGTTGTTGGTGGCCACAACAATTGGCGATTCACTTGGAAGAACCAATTATCTCTGTGTTTCTATTGAACCTTTTCAGCTTCCAAAACAACAAATTTTTCAGAAAACTAAACTTTATTATGGAAAGATAAAGTACATTATGCTCTAACCTATCAATGACATTTTGTTTCAGCTATTTTCAACTTTGATTATTTGATGCCTCAAGTTTAGTCCTTGTGTTTAAATCAGTCATTACTTGGTCTGTAAGGATAAAACAAAGTCTTCTCTATAAACCAGTTTTTAAGATATACTCATTTGTCGTAGGTAGAGCCTCTGCTGCCAGCAGACATTCATAGCCTCGACAAGGTTACCTTTTACCCAGAAATGATCCTGTATCCTACTTAAAGAAACCTACAACTCTCAAAGAAGAATTCACATCTACACTTATTGCTTTGATTTTTTTCTTTTTATTCTTAAAGAACAAATGTCTTGGTTTGGTGGCCAATTTATGACACATTCATTCACTTGATTTATAACTTTGCTGAACAAGATGGCTCATGATGAGACCCCTTGCCTCTTGATTGTAACAATCTTGAGTCATTTCCCTGTTATGGTATGCAGTATTTGGCAAAGTCAGCAAGTTATAATATCTGTGATTATGATAAGTCGGCTCGTGATGAGACCTCTCATTCTTCAAGATGAAGTGTATCCTTGGATTGTTCCTCTGAAAGTTGTGATTTCCTTAGCAGGGAGGAAGTCATTTTCTTCTTTAGATAGCTCTAGACGACAATGATAGAGTTTTTGGAAGTAATTGTTCTACAAAGAATCTTTATTTTTTTATTGATACCTTTCATTGCACTGATATAAAACAATTTATTCACTAAATGTTATTTTCATCAAACTTTTATGAAGTTGAAACTAGTGTCATATTTAGGTTAGAGTCTTTAACTATATCTTTCAATAATAAATATCAATTTTCTAAAAGATTTGCTATTTATACAAGCGAAAAATCAAAATCTGAAAGAGAGTTGGTATCTTTTTCGTAAATGCCTAATGTAACCATTCACCACTGGTTTTATTATGAAAAAGAGAAAAACTATTACTCTACAAAATAGAAGAATAATCTTCTATGGAAAATATTTCTTAAGAATTTGTCCATTGAGAGGCAAAGAGTCTCTTTTACCTACTAAATCCTGTGGCACAAATGTCGATGGACCTAAGAATTCTACAATTTGAAAAGGACCAAGCCACATTCTTTGAAATTTTGTATGTTTACCCTTTTCTTCGTGTGCCTTGTCCCATTTTAAAACTAAATCTCCCACCTGAAATTCTTTTCTGGTCATTATTTGAATCAAAAGAGGATTTTACTAGTGCCTGATGATGAGCATGCATTTTCTTAGCTTGTTCTCGTTGTTCTTCTAATTTGATTATTTACATTTGCCTTCAGTGTAGTGAGGAAGTTGGGACTTCATCAATGTATTGAACTAGAGACAAAGAAGGAATTGCTAAATGAGTCGGAAGAACTACTTCTCTCCCATAAACTAAATTAAAGGGAGAAGTGTCGATGGAAGCTTTTTTCGTTATTCGATCTGCCCATAAAGCGTATATTAAGGATTTATGCCAATTTTTATGATTTTGGTCTACTTTTTTTTTGATAATCTTGATTAGGTTTTTGTTTGTAGACTCTGTTAATCCGTTGCCCTGTGGATAATAATTGGCTGAATATTTAAGTTTGAATCCTCTGTTAAGTGCAAATTCAGTCATTGTATTTCCAGAAAAGTATGATGCATTATCGAACATTAAAGCGGAAGGTAATCCAAACATGGTGATTATAGATTGATCTATGAACTCAATGATATTTTCAGCATTAACCATCTTGAGTGGAACTGCTTCTACCCACTTAGTAAAATAATCTATTACTGTAAGGATATATCTATGTTGCTTGGAAGAGTGAGGAACGATCTCACCTATTATGTCCAATCCCCACTGACTAAAAGGTTGGTCGATGTTAACTGGTTGTAGTGGTAAAGATGGCTTCTTCTGTCTTCCAGCAGTAGTTTGGCGGACTTGACATTTCCTCACATAACTGTGCGAGTCTTTGAATAACGTGGGCCAGTAATATCTTGCGCGCAAGACTTTATGTGCAGTAACATCTCCAGCGTAGTGTCCGCCTACTAGACCATCGTGGAGTTCCTGCAAAACTTTATCAGCTTCATATTTCTCAAGACATCTAAGAAGAACAGAATCATAATTCATTCTAAACAGAATATCATTTATGAGCTGATATTGTCTGGCTTTTAATCTTAGAGCTCTTTTCTTAGTGTAATCAAGATATGAAGGAGCATATCCATTCTTAAGATAATAAATAATATCAGCATATAATGATTGCTCATCGTTTAGGCTTGCCTCACACACTTGTACCTCTACAGATGGGATTTCAGAAATTTGCGACACTCCAGCCAGCATTTTGCAAAAGCCTTGACCTCTTACAATGTTTGCTGGTTTAATTTCTATGTCATATTCTTGTAAGACAGCTACCTAATTGGCCTTCTTCTCACCCACATCCTTTTGTACTAGAAGATTCCTTACCACTGGAAATGGTACTATAATTTTGGTGTGGGTTTTAAGTAGAAAAGGTCTGAAGTATTTTATCGCTTTGAAAACAGCATAAGCCTATTTCTCCACGTCTGAGTAATTTAATTCAGCACCTTGCAAATTTGAACTGAAAAAAGCAATTGGTGTTTCCGCCTTTTCTTGATTCGTTTGAGTGAGTATCGCAGCAAATGACTTATCTGAGGCAAATGTGTATAAAATAAAAGACTCTGAAAAATTTGGAGTTGCTAAAGATGGAGCATTAATAATAGCCTGTTTGATCAGGTTAAACGCTTCATGTTCATCTTGGCCCCATTTAAAAATAGAGTTCTTTTTTATCATAGTTGTAAAGGAGAATGATTCGTGAAAAATCTGGAACAAATCTCTTTACAAAATTGATTTGACCAAGGAAAGATTGCATGGATTTTTTGTTATGAGGTAGGGATATTTCAAAAATTTCTTTGATTCTGTCAAAGTCGATGCGAATACCAGATTTTGACACTATGAATCCTACAAGTTTCCCTTCACTTAATGCGAAAAAATATTTCTTTGGGTTAAGTGAAATTACGTACCTTAAACATCATTGGAAGATTTTCTTCAAGTCTTTGAGATGGTCGCCTCGTTTCTTGGAGTACATTGTTATATCATCCAAATAAATTACTACAGATTTATTGACTAAACCTTTAAATGCAATGTCCATGGCTCTCTAGAATGTGGCACCGGCATTAATCAAACCAAATGGCATCTTTCGATATGCATATGTGCCCCATTTAGTTCTGAATGTGGTCTTCAATTGATCATCAGGATTTACCAGAACTTGATTGTTATCTCTGAAAATCCAATCCAAAAAGACATATTTGAGCCTGCCACTGCTCAATACTGCTCCATAGGTGGTAAGGGAAAGTTGTCCTTTTGACAGGCTTTGTTGAGATTGCGAAAGTCAATACAAATCCTAATATCTCCGTTTTTCTTTCTAACAGGTACCATATTGGAGACCCATCTAGAATGTCTAACGGGAAAGATTATCTTGGCTTTCAATAGCTTATTGAGTTTGATTTTTATCTGATTTTCTAAGTTGGGATGAACCTTTCTCAATTTTTGTTGGACAGGTTTTTCGTTATCGATCATCAGAATAGTATGTTGGATGATAGAAGTTTCGTATGTTTTAAGTTCATCATAATTCCAGGGAAAAACGTTTTTGTATTGTCTCAAAAGATGAATATATGCTAGCTTTTCTTCGGGGGCTAGGCCAAGGCCTAGATTTATGTTTTGGGGTTTGGCATCGGTTCCTAGGTTTACCAATTCGTAATTCAAGGTCAAACTTTGGAGCTTCGAATTGGTAGATATTTTAAACTGATCTTTCAAATCGTACAGGTCTTCTAACTTGACCACTGATTTAGGTATAGAATTGTGAGTGCTATGTTGTTGTAATTGCCGATCATGTTGATCTTCGTCGATTATTTGGTTGGAGTAGGATCCTTCAGAAGTAAGGAAATTTACGATATCAGGATCGTCATTGAATATTCTCCAATTTGTGATGTTGTCGGGAATAGAAGGTCTAAAGATTAATTCTATTGAGAACCTATCTGGACTAAAATCTTCTGAAGGAATGAGCTTAGAAGCTATGTTAGCTAAAATGTCAGTGCTTGCATTCTGGAGTCTGGGAATTGATGAAATATTTAACGCTGTAAAATGCTCAGTCAGATCTTGAACTAAAGATTGATAATGTTTTAAATGACCTGACAGGCAATGTATAGTATTTCGTACCTGTCTAACTACAATTTCAGAGTCTCCGAAGACTTGGAGATACTTTATGTTTAGCCCGATTGCTTTGTACAACCCTTGAACTAAAGCTTCATATTCTGCTGTATTGTTGGTACAATCAAATTCGAGCCTACATGTTAACATGATTTTGTCTCCTTCTGGACCAATTAGCACACATCCTGCTCCTGCTCCTTCGTTAGATTTAGAACCACCAAAAAATAATTTCCAAAACAAAGATTTATTTACAGGTTTATCTAAAAAATTGATACATTTTGAACTATCCATTTGAGAAAAAATTTTGACTTGGGACAAAACGGAATGTTCTAAATATGGGGATGTATGAGCATTAAAATTGCCGAGAAAAGAATCTATTGAATAATTGCCAATTATGCTCTTGTTATATGCTACTGGTTCATTTTCCCCTTCTAACTCCGTTACTATGTACGTCTGATGTAATTCTCATTCAACCTTTATTTGATTTGGCTTACCATTGTAAGGCAGCCAAATATGCGACCAGCCAGTTGAGAAGTATCCATGCAGTTTTTCTGACCAATCCCTACTAAGAATTAAGCCATAAAATTCAGGGATATCAACCACTAAAATATCAATCACTTGACATACCTTCGGGTTGGATGATAGCCTTATGGTTACTTGATTTAGTTCGCCGATGACTTCGACTTGAGACCGATCCAGCTGAACTATGCGAACAGTGGATTTCTGTGGTTCAACGTTTAATTTGGTGCATATGGACTTCGGTAAAATATTCGATGAAGCACCTGAATCCACTAAACAATTATGTACATTTTTGTTAAAAATTTCATAAGTAAGGAGAAAAGGGGAAGTATGAGATCTCGATCTTCCTCCAATTAAAGCGATGTCGTTTGGATCAATTTTGTTAGTCGTATTAGTTGGAGGCCTTCCCATGTTCTGAGAAGCTTGAGAAATTACAGTAGCAAGCAAAGGTGCAACTGGCACAGCATGTAATTCTTTCATCATTATCTTTTGTTGATGCTTTAGCTTGCTCAATTCGTACAGAGTGATGTTGGCCCTAGTCTTTTTCATGTCTTCTATAATATTGTACTCC
>APFE030750585.1:0-11236 GCA_000404065.3 Pinus taeda | reverse complement strand
TATTTAGATTATAAACTTTGTCTTATTCTCTTGGAGCACTTCAGGATGAGCTACGGATGTGGTACATGCAGATCCCAGAAGGAAATACGTGGTTACCTATGGGAATGACTAATATTTGCATGCAGGACTTCAGTTAGAACTCAAGTGAGTTGAGTTTAGTGGACTGGAGGTGCAGTTGATGGAGTTGTGTTCAGTTTAGCTTTGTTAAACTGGTTGTTTTTAGTCTAACTGGCAAATAGACTAGAGATGAGTTGGGTGAATTAGTTATTAATTAATTCACAAGTTATTAACTCATAATACAACTAATGAATACATCAGTTAACTCAGTTGCATGTCAGTGCATGTTAGTTCAGCAGGGACAGGTGTTAGAGGATCAGATTGCTATCAGTTGTGACTATAGCTGTGCATCAGATCTTGCACAATCAAGGGATTGAGTATGCCAATGAATTTGCTCACGTATTTTCCCACATTGTAGCTTGTGCTCACGTGATTTTGCCAAGTAAATATGTGGTTGCCTTGGAATTATCATCAGTTATTGAGCAGGTATTGAGCAGCGGAGGCAGGCAAGCAGCGAAGGAGATTTGAGCCAGTGATTGATTCAGATCTGAGCTGTATTGTGTGTAACAGAGGTGGAGATACTTGTGAGAAGTATTATGCTATGTAATGTTACAGGACTCAATCATTAATATACAGATAGTTGGGGTTTTTAGCGAGATGCTTTCCTCGGGATACATACTGTGTTAATGTGTGAATGCTCTTGATGTTTTATTGTTATTGATGCTGCGATATTGATGATCAACATAGAGGAGCTTATGTATTGTGTATGTTTTCCGCAATAGTACATGATCAGGATAATCTCTGTTGAATATGTGTTAAATTATTCAAAATTTCTACACCACCAATGCCTCATGATAAAAATGTTATTAGGAAAAAATGGGTGTTCAAGAACAAACTAAATGAAAATGGAGAAGTTATTCAAAACAAATCAAGACTTGTATGCAAAAAATATGCTCAACGGGAAGGGATAGACTTTGAAGAAACATTTTCACCTATAGCTAGACTTGAAGCCATAGGAATGTTTCTTGCATTTTCAAGTTTTCATAACTTTAAAGTATATCAAATGGATGTTAAAGCTACATTTTTAAATGGGGATCTAGAAGAAGTTTATATTGAACAGCCTGAAGGGTTCATTCTTGGCAATGATAAAAATCTTGTTTGCAAACTTAAGAATGCATTGTATGGGTTAAAACAAGCTCCTCATGCATGATATTATCATCTTGCTAGGTATCTTTAGTAACAAGGCTTCAAAAAGGGTTCTGCACATAACAATCTATATATCAAATTTGATAAATAATTTTTTTGATAGTTGTTGTCTATGTAGATGACATCATATTTGGAAGCAATGTAGAATCTACGAGTCAAGTATTTGCTTCAATTATGCAACAATAATTTGAAATGTCTCTACTTAGTGAACTAACATACTTTCTTGAACTTCAAGTTCAAAAAACTAAGAATGGTATCTTTGTCTCTCAAACCAAGTACCTCAAAGAAATTTTGAAGAAATATGGAATGGAGTATTGCAAGCCTGTATGCACACCAATGGTAACATGATGCAATCTAAGTCAAAATGATGATTCTCCTTTAGTCAATAAACTAGAATACAAATCTATGATTGACATCTTGCTCTATCTTATAGGTACAAGGCCATACATTAGCATCAGTTGTCATTGTTGGACAATTTCAAGAAAATCCTAAGGAAACTCATCTCCTAGCAGTTAAAAGAATATTCAAGTATCTACAAGGAACTCAAGATTTTGGTCTATGATACCCCTAAAACGTAGAATTTTCACTTCATGCTTACAAAGATCCAGATTGGGCAGAAAATGTCGATGATCATAAGAGTACTAGCGGAGGAGCATTTTGTTTAGGACCTTGCTTGGTTTCATGGTTCAACAAGAAACAAATTTCTATCTCTTTTTCCATTATTGAGGAAGAATATGTTGCTACTACATCTTGTTGTACTCAACTTTTATGGATGATACAAACACTGCAAGATATTAAAGTCACTTGTATTCAACTTGTACCTATTGTTTATGACAATACTAGTGCAATAAGTATCTCTAAAAATTCTATCGTGCACTAAAAAACCAAGCACATTCCAATCAATTACCATTTTTTGAGAGAGAAGGTGCTTGAACACTGGAATATGTTCCTTCCAAGGAACAAGTTGCAGACATATTTACAAAGCCACTTCCACATGCTTACTTTGAATATCTTAGACATAAATTAGGAATGATTCTAACCTCATCACTCCGCTGATTGTTCTAACATGTATATCATGTTCAAGGGGAGTTGTGTCTGTAAATTACTTTTCGTACGTGGATGGTGTGAAGGATAGTTGTATATATACGTGGTTTATGAGTTAGATAGCTGCATGTACCTCTTAGTGATTGAAAACAAAAAAAACTGGCATAGATTCAGGGGGAGCCTCCTATATGCCTTCATCATTTCATGTTTGGCTTTTTGGCTCTGACAATGGTTGGTTGTAGTCTTTTGGGTCAAGGGGAGCAGTTGTTATGCCCCTAATAGTACCTTGTTGGCATTATGATTTCTTGGGCATGTATTGTTGCATATCTTTGCTGATTTCTAGATGTTACTACTGAATATTTATATGCTAAAGTTATGTTGCTAGTTGTCAATGATGCATGGATTCCAAATGATAAAGTTATGAATGATGCTATGCTTGATGAGGAAGATGTGTATGTTATGGTGAATATTGATGTTGGTTGTTGGTTTGCTGGAGTTACTTGGTGATACTTGGAAGCATTGCATACTTGGTCCATGTTGATGACGTTGATGATGTTGGAAAGTTTGATGCTACACTACTTGATCTTCCATAGCTTCTTGATCATGTTCATGTTGCTGCTATGTTTTTGTGATCAAATGTTCATATTGCAGGTTCCTACATGGTGTATAGTGGTTGCTGATGGCTATCATGATCTTGTTACCTCATTGTTGAGGTCTCGATTTTTGGTTATAACTGTCAATGTCTCTTGATGTAAAGGTCATGAAAAGACCCATATTGTAAATCATTGTAAAATCCAGTCATATATGGGATATTGGGAGCAAGTCATGCAATGTATGTAATCTCATTATGTTGGGACATTGATGTAATTTTTTTTGATCCAATATGTAAACTCCACAAGTTGGGTAATTAATGTAATTGTAGGTGCATAGAGTCATTGGTCATAGGAAAGGTCATTTGGTTGAGTCATCAAGTCTTGTACTATATTGAATACCTTCAAAAAGTTCAACATATGCTCAGGGGGAGCATGGTCAGTATGCAGTCCTCATATTCAATAGATCAGACCTACAACATTCGTCTTTACAAAGGGGGGAAAAGCCTTCATTCAACATTGGTCAGCCCTTTGCCCTTGATGTCAAAGGGGGAGAGAAGCTTGGTGTTTGGAGAAGAATGCAGACGGGAAGTCTTGATATTTGCAGGTGTGTTTGAAGGTTTTTATAGGTAATGGCCAAACACCACAGTGGTTGTCATCAAGTCCGAAAGTGGAGATTGTTGGCATTATGGCTAATGTGTTTTCCTTGATGGAAACCTACTTGATAAATATGTCAACATTGTGATAACATGAAGGTTATGCAGATTGATACAGATGTTATAGATGGTATGGATAGAGAAATGATAGTTCAGAGACAAATGTATGTTAAAGGTGAAGTTTGAAGAAGTATATGTGGATCTTATGAAGAAGGGTTACATACATACGCAGGTCCTATAAGGGAAATTCTCTTACATAATCTGAATCATGGTAATTTGAATACCAAGGGTCTTTACCATGGTATTGGGCCATAGTAATTGGTGCGAAAACAATTATTTGATCTTATCAAAGAATACTAATGACATTACCAAGGGATTTACCTAAGGTATTATCCAAAGCTAAAACTATATAAGGAGATGGAGTTCAAGGTGTCAAGTGTGCAAGTGATGCATTGTTTATAAATGATTTGATCTGAAATATGTGTGCACCAAGGAGCATGGAGATGACTTAGATCTAATAGATCTGAAAGAAATGCATATTACTTAATATGTTTGTGTCCATGGCTAACAATGATAGACCTATGATGATGGTATGACTATGCATATAATGATGTATGATTGCGACAGTATGTAGGCCAATAGTTGGATTTGACATATTACAAAGGTATGATTAAGTGATTTTAGATATGTACTTTGGTTTTCTTCTGAATGGTCACGTACATACACAAATCTGTTTATGTAGGGCCGCGTATAGATTCTAAGATATGGTATACAGTTTGTTGAGATCTGTACGTTGGTGTAATTCATGATATTCATGTACATACACATATTGATACTATAATAGTCATGTATATATGTTAGGGTTTGCAGTGTGCTTTAATGATGACACCTGATGAGTTCAGCTCTATTTTCTCTTGTCTGCTAGTGATGTATCTATCTTGATGATCTATGTCTGACTATAATGATTGGGTTGGTTGATTGGAAGTGATGCTACAATGTGGGGATTTGTGATTGGTTCATTATTTTGTTGTTGTTCTATGTATGGTCTAGTGATTGATTCAACATTACAGTTATTCATGATTAAGTTTGCATCAGTTTAAGATATGTATGTAGGTATTATACAAAGGAGTCACGTACATACGTGAGTCTTATTTAGTACAATCGCGTACAAAATTTCATTTTTGTTAATTATGGTTGGGTTCTACATTAAGTGATTTAATGCTTCAGAAATTCAATTGATTTGCAATGTTACAGTGTCTCAAATCCAGTGCTTCAGTTTGACATGTTTGTTTGGGTCTAGTTTGAAAATGTGATGAAAGGTGGACTATAGGTTTTATTTATGATTGTTTGATATGTGGATCCATCCTGAAACTTTCTGAAAAGCAGTCCACAAGGAGCTGAGAGTTGCAACCTTCAAAAAGGGGGTAGGGGATTCTTTCTAGTAAAAGTTGGTAAACAAGATTAGGGGGTTGTAGCTCCCTTCCAATAGGAGTTGGAGAACGAGTAGAGGTTTTAGCCTCTTGCAGGTGGGTGCTTACATACTAATAAGAGTTTGCATCAATACAAATGTAATAAAACATTTTCTTTATATCATAAGAAAGAAGACAAAGACAACAATAGTGATGGTTTCCCCCACATTAGGTTTCCACCTAAAAAATCCTGGTGTTCTATGTGTGTTGCTCATTTGTTGTGATTCTTTTATGTTCTTTACTACATACTGATTAATCTACTGATGCAATTATTAAATATAGTCATTCGATAGAACACATGAAAAATCATTAAACTAGATATATGTTGGTTTCTTTCTTTGAATTAATGTACATACGTAGGTTGCTTTAAGAACAATAACTTGCATATTTCATAATATAAAATTTGAAATTTAGAGTTTAAAATATTAATTCAGCCCCCTCCCCTCTCAATATTTTTCCCAACATTTTTCTTCTATTTTGTGAGTTGGTTGTATAACATTTGGTATCAGTGCTTTGGATTCTAGGGTTTCACTGCTTTAAACATACCATCTTTGCATTTTTGCTATAAAGATTTTTCTACAAGGCTTATAAAGCTGAAATTTCGACCACATGGAGCCAAAATCTTGGTGAATTTCGTGTAAAAATTTCAGATCTTGGTTCGCTATATTTTTTGAGATATGGTCTAAATAATTTAAGGCTTTTGCATGCTCTAGAATTCAGTCTCTAACAAGTGACCTAGGGAAAATTGCCAAATTTCTCTATGAGCATCAAATTTGAATTTTGTAAAATTTTGATGTAATAGCACGAAATATAGTTTTTCACGTATCATTTTCAAGGTCGAAAGTTGAAACAATGACACATGGAATTCTATACAACTTTGCTCTACTGAACCAATCCATAACCAGGTCGTTGTGGGCGATTGAGCATAACTTTATCTTGAGGAATCCAATGTTGGTATGACTTTTGGCATTGGAAAGAAAACTCAGAGGGATACCACAAAACAAAATTTCAGACATTGGAGAGCCAAAATACAAAGATACAACTGTTTCAAGATTGAACTCCTAAAAACAATAAAAATGTGTGTATTTTTGTTTTTTTTACATGTGTGTAACTTTTGTTTGAAAATTCATTTTTAAGTGATTCAAAGGAGCATAGATATATTTGGTTTATTAAAAAATGTTTCGAAACAAAAAAATGAATAAACCTAGTAAGAAACCAAAAATCTCTACTATGACGCATGAAGAAGAGGAAGAAATGCAACATGATATATCAAAATTATGAGACCAAGTGCAACAAATTTTGCTCTTGCTAAGAGTAACCAAAAATGAACTAGAAGCTAAGGTTGAAGGTTTCAAGGATGGATTAAAATCAGACATGGAAGCTAAGATGGATGGTTTGAGTAATGGTTTAAAAGCAAACATGGAAGGTTTGACAAAATTGCTATAAGAAATGTTTTCTAATGGCGTAAAGGTATTCCATGAAACTCATGTTGAGAACAAAAGAAATGTTAAACATGATTTTAAAGTCTCTAAATTTGGATTGAAGACCAACCACATTCCAAATATAAATATGATAAAGTTTGATGGCAAGGATTCAGTAACATGGATACTGCATATGGAGCAATATTTTGATCTACATGTGCAACACACACAAAAGGTACACATTGTATTTTTATATTTAGAACCCAATCAATATGTATGGTATTGATGGATTTTTTCTCATAGACCACTTCTCACTTGGTCAATTTTTATGGAGGAAATGATAGCACATTATGAAGATACAAAGAAAAAACCTTCTTTAGCCAATTGATAAATCTCAAACAAAAGGGTTCAATGGCGGAACACATTGAGGACTTCCAAAAATTGAATATCAGGGTAACTCATATGCCAAAGGAGCATAAGATTGATGTCTTCATAAGGACTTTGAAGGATAAAAGCCAACATGAGGTTCACCTTTGGGAACTTGATTCATTAGAGAAGGCATTCAAGGTGGCAAGAAAAGTTGAAAGCAAAATTATAGCAACAAGTAAGTCCATCACTCAACTATAAATATGGAAGTGTTGTTGCTCCTAGCCTTCCACAACCTACAAGGTTGACATCGTAACAATTGGAGGAAAAAAGAGAAAAAGGGATTTGTTACAGTTGTGATAGCAAATACACTAAAGTGCATAAGTGGGCCGAGAAGAAATTATTTTACATAGATTGTGAAGAGGAGGAATAAAAGGAATAAGAAACATAAAAAAGAGAATATACACCAGGAACCAACCCCTGAGAAAGAAAAAATGAATCCAAACATATCTTGTAATGCATTGGAAAGAATTACTACTCCTCAAACTCTCAAGATAGAAGGATATATCAAGAAGAAAATGGTAATAGTGTTGATCGATTCAGGTAGTATCCATAATTTTGTTCATTGTAAGATAACCAAGGAATTGAATTGATTTCTATATCCAACACCAGAGTGTCAAGTGATGGTTGCAAATGGAGGAACTATAAATTCTTTAGAAAGTGTCATAATATCAAACTAACCATGGGGGGATATTTAATAGTCCAATGTTTTCCATTCCAATGGGTGGTCTTGATGTTGTACTAGGAGTCCAATGGTTCCAATCTTTGGGGACAATAACTTTTAATTTTTAAGAAGTTTTCTTGAATTTTTTCTGGGAAGGAAATGAAATTGAATTAAGGGGTATCACAGAGAAACTAGGGAAGATAATCATATCTAATGGCATGAAAAATATTTTGAAAAAAGAAAAACGAGGTGTAATTGCACAATTATTCTCACTAGAGGTTGAAACATCAAAATCATTTGTTTCTCCAGATTTCCAAAAATTCTTGTTCAATCATTCCAAGGTATTTGAGACTCCCAAAGGCCTCCAAACTATTTGTGATTATAATCATGCTATTCACTTGATTCCAGGAAGTTTTCCTCCAAACATCAATGCTTATAGATATCCCTATGCCCAAAAGAGTGAAATTGAATGTATGGTTGCAAAAATACTAGAGGCCAGTATAATTCAACCTAGTCAAACTTCTTTCTCCACTCTAGTAGTATTGGTGCACAAGAAGGATGGATCATGGCATATGTGTCCAGATTATAGAGAGCTGAACAAGCTCGCTATTAAAGATAAATTTCTTATTCCAGTCATTGATGAATTGTTGGATGAATTACATGGAACAATTTACTTCACTAATATGGGTCTTCATTCAGGATATCATCAAATTAGAATGAAGACTAAACACGTTCCGAAAACAACATTCAGAAATCATGAAGGTCATTATGATTTTTTTGTCATGCCTTTTGGCCTTACTAACGCACATTCCACATTTCAAAGTTTGATGAATTATATTTTCAAACCCTTCCTTAGAAAATTTGTGTTAGTATTTTTTGATGATATACTAATCTACAACAAGTCTTGGATGATAACATTCAACATGTTGATTGGGTGCTCAAACTATTGGAGGAGAAACAATTATATGAAAAAACGTCCAAATGTTTCTTTGGAGTATAAGAGGTGGAATATTTGGTTCATATTGTATCTCATGGGGTTGTTAAGTTAGACCCTAACAAAATTAAATCCATTAAGGAATGGAAAATCCTCACAACCATAAAACATCTTCGAGGATTTCTTGGGTTGACAGGGTATTATAACAAGTTTGTTAAGAATTATGAGAGAATAATAGTGGCTCTAAAAACATTACTGAATAAAAATGCATTTTTTTAGACTCCGAAAGAAAATAAGGCTTTTGATCATCTTAAAGAAGAAATGTGCCAAGCACCAGTCTTAGCTACACTAGACTTCACAATTTTTTTTTTTATTGTGGAATGTGATGCCTCAGGAAATGGAATTAGTGTTGTTTTAATGAAAGAAGGAAGACCCATTGCTTTGGAAAGTCATCCAATCAAGAAAAAGTATTTACACAAACCTATTTATGAGAAAGAAATGTTGCCAATACTACATGCATTAAAGAAATGACAATTTTACCTAATGGGAAGAAAGTTCAAGGTAAAAACGGATCACGATAGTCTTAAATATTTTTTGGAACAAAGATTGCCTTTAGAAGAGCAAAAAAAATGGGTCACAAAGATGTTGGGTTATGACTCTCAATAAATGATGAGGATGTGGAATCATTGCTATATGTCATTTCTATTACCCAACCCGATTGAATAAATGAAGCAAGGGATGAATGGAAGAATGACAAAGAGGTGTGGACACTCATTCAAAATTTGTAGCAAGATCTCAGTACATATGATACATTTATCTGAAAAAATGATTCGTTAAGGTACAAATATCATTAATACCTCTGCAAGAATTCCCAACTTAAACAAAAGATTCTTTTAGAATTGCACTCCTTTCCCTTACGAGGGCACTCAAGATTTTTAAAAACTTACCACAAAGTCAAGAAGGATTTTTTTTGGGATGGCCTTAAATATGATATTCAGATGTTTGTGGCAAAATGTTTGGTTTGCCAACAAAATAAAGTTGAGACAATAAAGACCCTGAGTCTGTTACAACATTTAGCCATTCCAAGTCAGCATTGGGAGGATGTCTCAATGGATTTTATCAAAGGTTTACCCAATTTTGAAGGGAAGAGTGTCATCATGGCAGTAGTTGATAAACTTACGAAGTATGCACACTTTTTTGCATTATCTCATCCTTTTAAAGCTAGTACAATTTCTACTGCGTTTATGGAAACAATTCAAAAGCTACACAAAAACCCATATATTATTGTAAGTGACAGAGATCCCTTTTTCACTGAAAATTTTTGGGCGAAATTATTTTCTTGTCTTTGTACTCAATTAACTCATAACTCATCTTATCATCCTCAATATGACGGGAAAAGTTAGGTAGTGAACAAATTTTTGGAATGATAACTCAGTTGTTTTGTATATGATAAACAAACACAATGGGTCAAGTGGTTACCCTTGGTTGAATGGTGGTATAACGCTTCCTTCCATATTGCAGCAAAAATGATCCCATTTATGGCACTTTATGGATATCATCCACCATCCATCACATCATCTTTAAGAGAAAATTCTACGGTTCAAGCAGTGGAAGATCATATCGAGCATTAACAACAAGTTCTCTAACTCTTAAAGGATAACCTCACACTGGTGCATAATCGAATGAAACAACAGGCATATCAGCATCGTTGTGAAAAAAGTTTTGATGTAGGCAATTGGGTATTTTTAGGGCTATAACAATACAAACAAATGTCCCTCAAGCAAGCTAATAAGGATAATAAATATCACCCAAGTATTATGGCCCTTACAAATTGTTGCAAAATATTGGTACTATGGCATACAAATTGGAGTTTCCTGCATCTTCCTGAGTACACCCAGTTTTCCATGTTTCATGCTTAAATAAGGTTATTGGTAACAAGCACCCAATTCAAATAATATTGCCAGAACTTGACAAAGAAGGAAATTTATATTGGAGGCTGAAGCAGTCACAGAAACAATAACTTGACAGCTACGGAATCAATCAATTTCAATGTATCTCATTAGTGGAAGAACTCACCCGCTGAAAATTCCACATAGGAGGATGAGAATTTTATACATAAGCATATATAACTACTCAAGTGTTGAGGAAAACACTTTTTTGAATGAGAGGGAAATGTTAGGTCCCTACAATACTAGTGTAACCCCCCTATTGTTATTGTTGTGCCCTTAAATTATTATTGTTATGTAGGCTTTGATTATATTATGACCCCTTAGACTTCTATATATTGAAAAGAGGTCTTGTCATTTGTATCATCCAAGAAATGTTCATTTGTGTGATGTAAAGGAGGTTTCCCCCTCGAAGAGGCTATTTCTCAAGTTGTTGATCTATCTTTTCTTCTATTTTGTGAGCTGGTTGCATAACACATGGACATTGATTTTGAGTACTCTCCTTGGGTCATTATATTTGATTGAGATACCATGTTGATCCGGATTTAAACAGGAACGCAACAAATTATAGAGATAACCATATACACAAAGATGCAGCAAAAATAATACTTCATTTCATTAATGGAAAATACTGAAACATGCTTACAATCAGAAATGGAAATAAACTAGCTAGGGCGATGGTAGCTTATCTCTGAGAAGAGATGTGATGGCTACATGCCTCTGAACTGTGTTACAATGAGGCTCGAAGGCCTATTTATTGTTGAGAAACAATGAAAAACCCTTAACATTCCAAAACCTAACCCTAGGAGATGAAAACGCCAAA